>JADLZL010004566.1:0-142700 GCA_015844335.1 Chrysopogon serrulatus | reverse complement strand
AGTAATGGCTACCGAGATGTCTGGCTCTCTACATGTACTATCATCTACACAAAATATCTAGAAGGAGATGACATCCAAAATATCTAGGTAACAGGGGGACTTTGGAAATATGTGTTCAATGGTCATTTTGTTCCTATTATTCCACATAGCCCAAGCAAAAGCCTGCAATATAAAAAGAATCAATCTAGTAGACAAGAGCCCCTTGCCTTGTAACCACATTTTAGATGAGTCCATCACAGACTTAGAATGTGTTTGCCACTTGAAGATTTCACTCAAAAAATGCCCAAACCATCCTAGCTAGCTATGAGGCATACAAAAGAATATGGTTTATAGCAGATTCAGTTAGATCACAAAGGAACACTTATCACCCCTTTCCAACCCCTCCTATTAAGACTCAGGGCACATTGCATTTTATTATTGAAGATCTACTACAAAACTTGATCTTAAAGAGAATTCTACATATATTTTTAGAGATAATTAGCTATCATACAAGTGACCCCACCATCTATGATGCATCTGTACACGAATTTTGTAGAGATGAAACCTTTTTCTCTAGGAATTTTGTAGAGAAGAAACATTTCTAAGAATTTTGTAGAGTCTCTCTAGAAATTTTTGTAGAGAAGAAACATTCCTAGAATTTTGTAGAGAAGAAACCTTTTTCTCTAAGCTCCAACTAATACTATCATGACCTTATTCATAACTATATTACTAATCTCTCCCTTAACCTCTATCCATCTCTTACATCTCTTATATTTCTTTAAAGATATGAATGTTTTAAAATTAATATATTGTTCATTCTCAATCCACTGGTCAACCACACACACTTTGGGTATTTCTACCCAACTTGAAAAACATCATCATATGCAACTTTCAATGGTTGTTTCTACTCAACTTGAAAACATCATCATATGCAACTTTCAATGGTACACTTAACAACTAGCAGTCTTGCTAAAATGACAATTCAAACTATTTCTAACCTTGAAAAGGGCCGTGCGTTTTGAAAGTATGTTTAACTTTGTAGAGGTCTTTCCAAAACTACCTAGTAGTGAAGTTACAACCATCCATCTAAATACTTGGCCTTAACTAATTTAAACCAGGATAGTTCATCATCCTCTTGAAATGTTTTTGCAAATCCATTTTACTAAAAGACATTCATTCATTATTATAATATTAATTATGTCTGCACTTCCTTGGTCCTTTAGTCTACCAACCATCTCCCATTTGGCCATGTAATATTTGAATTTGCAATCAGCACCTTGCCATGGAAAAATTGGCTATAACAATATCCATTTTATTATGCACCATATCCAATTAACCAAGAAAAGCTCATACAAGTAGTAAAAAGTCATACGGTAGGTAGGAATGATAAGACAGAATTAGTAAGAATATTTTAAGACATAATTAATAATAATATGTTTGTCCTGAAATCGAGTACTCCCGAAGTCACGTATTTCTCTTTTCAATTGTCTAATCTATAAATCATTTTATAGATGTAAAGTCATCCTGCCCAAGTATGTATCACTGATGGGGATTCATAAGTATTTTAAAGTTAAGGATCTTAGTGTACAATTCAGCATATTCATCATCCTCTCTTTTTCTTGTCGGGATCCAAAAAATATATAATCACTTTACTTCTATGAAAATTAACTTTGAGACCAATAAGTCATTCAAAACAATATAAAATAAGTTTAAGATTTCTAATGGAATAATCTCACCCATCAACCATTATAACTGTATCATCTGCATATTAGTAAATGTGAAATCCCTCTAGGGATGAGATGATCAAGAACCCTTTAATATGTCCCTAAGATATCTCCACTAGACTGAAAAGCAAAGGGAAGAGAGCACCCTATGTCAGACATCTATAAGTGCTAAAATAGTTACTTCTTTCTCCATTAACATTAATGCACACTTTACCTCCCCTATTGTCTTCATTAGATGAAAGTTTCTCACCACCGTGATTTGTTCTAAGAATTGCCATCTAACCTTATCATAGGCTCTCTCAAAGTCTATTTCCAAGATTAGCCCCAACCCTTGGTCCTCCTTAGTTCATGCAAAACCTTATGAAGAATCACTACCCCTTCCAAGATATTCCTTCCTTTGATGAAGCTTGATTGATTTCTACCAATGATTTTCTTAGCCACCAGAGTCAATTTATTGGAAGGTTTTAGTTATCCATTTACAGTCCACATTTAGAAGACAAATAGGTATGTATTGCTTAATAATGTTGCCCTCTTAGCCTTAGAGACTAAAGTAATTACCCCATAATATTATTTAGTTTTTTTGTCACTTAGCTAAAAAATACGCTTTACCTTTTTCTTTAGATGCTTTTTATGGCTTTTAGCTTCGATATCTTTTCAAACACCAATCTTAGTTTTGTTTAGTTGCCCTCGAATGTAGAAGTACTAGATGGTAGGCAGTATACTCTTTTTAAAAGTCTTCTTATCTTTGCCAAAAAGACCTTTAAAAAGAGTATACTGCCTACCTTTAGCTTGAGATGGTTAAATTATAGTCATCTTATCTTTGCCAAAAATGTCACAAGCTTTGCAAGGCTCAATAGCAATTGGTTTGGTATTACTCTCTCTGTTCCAAATTATAAGTTGCTTTGACTTTTTTTTGGTACATCCATTTTGCTATGAATCTAGATATAATAATATGTCTAGATACATAGTAAAATGGATAAACAAAAAAAGTCAAAGTGACTTATAATTTAGAACCCGAGGGAGTAGCATTTATTAGCTCTATAATGATGATATTTCCTTGTGCAATATTACACCCTAAAAAAATTCGATTTAAGTGACTAACATCTTCCTAAGACTTATTTAAATGTTAACAATTTACATAGCATAAATATGATTTTTAAAACTTTTTTGAGTTTAATATGAGGGGTTGTTGCATTCATGTTGGTTACATATTGTGTTTTATGAGTACCAAAATGTTTTAATGTATTTAGATATCATATAATCTTCCATAGGATTTTTTCAGTTTTTTCTTGATTTTTTTCCATCTTTCTTAGAGCAAAATCCAAATTTAGGGTGCTCTAAAAGTCCTTTTCATAAGTTTTAAGTATTTTATTTGGGTCTCTCATGTTTTAACTATCTTTGGGAGTTTTTCTGGATGTTTAGGTTTTATATCACATCAATTGATACCACTGATCATGATATTTATCAGACACCTCAATGACATTCTAATTTTAGGATTCAACATTAGATTGATAGACATTTTTTTCTGTTTAGTTTAGACTGTGCTTTTTAAGAGGTTAAAGTGGTCCCAATTATTATATCAACTCAATATGATGATTATGAATTAATAAAATATTTCTTTTGGATCTAATAAACTAACAATTAGTTTAGATAATTAAGTTTTGTGAATTAGTGAACTAATAACTAGTTGGATCTTAAATTAGTTGTTAATCTTCATCTACTAGTTTACTTGTTTGGATTCTTATGAACTAATTGTTAGCCAACTAGTTGTTAGTTCAATGGATCTATATAGACCCTAAACATTGGGAAACAATATTTGTCTAAATGTGGTAAGTGGAACTCGATAGGAGCCAGTAGGAAGTTCCTCTTTTCAGGATTGAGCTAGGAAGTTGAACTTCATGTCTAACCTTATCCAAGTTTTGACTGGTCATCGTCGTCCGCATACTGGATGTCTGGTCATATAGACCGGGTAGGTGAGCACTGAGTTGTCAACATGTCATATATCGAATACAGCAATGCTCCTATTTGATACTCCCTCTGTCCCATCGAGTATGTCGTCAGGGAAGCGTGTTTGTGAGGGGGACACGGTTTTCCAACGACAAAGTCATGGGACAGAGGGAGTATGTCTGTGGAAACTCGAGCTTGTCCACATCTAAGTTCTCTGTAGAGTCAGCTATTCAATCAAATACATAATCATATCCTTTTGTTTTTTTAGTTGACAATGCTTACCTAGTATTGCTTGAAATTGCTGTGAACTGACAATACATCGAGGGGCTAGCGAAGCGATGGGTAACAAACGCATCCGACGTTTATCGCCTATTGGAGTTCTGATTCAGAAATTTAGAAATTTAAATTATGTACTCTTGAATATACTCGACAGGTACCAATGCCCGTCTGGTGCGGGCATGGTATAAAATCTTACCTGCAGGGATGCTCGTGGGCGAGTAAAAATTAGGATCACGGGTATGTTTATGGGTAGGTTGTAAATGCTTTACCCGCACATAACCAGGCCCGCTGTCATCCCTAGTTTTATGAGAACATGGTTAGCTGTCCACCTTATGACATGGCTTTCGCTGTTAGATTGACAGTAATGCCCACCTTACAACCGGGATCAAAATAAAGCTGTGGTAGCGAAGAAAAGTTTGAGACAGACAGAAACTAACCACTCTTGCCTAAACGAAATGAAATTGATCAACTGTTGAATCAACTTGGAGCATTCATTGCTGTCATTTTCATAAGGTTTCAAGCTTTTTGCTTGCCAATTTACACGCTTCACGTCCATTTGCTCACTTGGATAAAAAAGTTTGCAACCCAAGTCAAGGCATGTGCGTTGGCACTGTTACGTGCGTGGGCATTGTTACGTGTCTACTCACAATTTAGTTCTGATCAAGGGAATTTTCCAAGCATGCATAACAAGATTGGAGTTCATTACAGTTCTAACCTTTCGATAGCACGAAGAGACTTATAAAGTGGCCCTTTCCAGGAGCCATGAACTGAATCCAAGCCGCCAAATCCGCACAGAAAAATTGCAATGAAGCGCACGATATGGCAAACATCCCTCTCAGCGAGAAGCAAGTGTACTGTAACGAATATGACATGATTACTGAATGGTCAAATTACTGCCTGGATGTGTGACGTTGGTCTCCAGTGTCCCAACTCCCAATTGCTCTCTGTGTTTGGCTTTATCCATTTAGAGGGACCATTATGGTGTTACCTCACTGTCCTGGCATCACCATCTTCCGGCCTTCATGGCAGTCAATCTCCCTGGGTCCACCGTCCGCAGGCGCCGCTCGTGCGTTCACATGTTCCAATAATTGTGACTCATCATATATATATATATATATATATATATATATATATATATATATATATATATATATATATATATATATATATATATATATATATAGGGTGAGGCTATTCAGTAGCCGGCTACAGAATAAGTTATTCTGTAGCCAGACCATAAGCGCACCAGCATTCACGCACCTGGCTGAACCAAAACCCAATCCCCGCAGGGTCCGACCGGCCACAGTCAAAGCCGCAGGTGTCATTAAGCCGATGCGTAATCAACGCACATGCATGCAAGTCACAGTTACTACCTTTCCAAAAAGGCTGCATGTACAAGCAATTCCAAAGAACGAGTTACGAGAGTACTCATGCCTGTTGACGCGGTCATGCAAAGTAGCACAAACCGGCCAGTTACGATAACGCATGAAGTCCAGAACTATTGTAACAGTGACTATGGTTTACTAGGACATAATTACGAGAATTGGAGTTGCTTGATACTAGAATCTATGCAGCCTCTTTATTAGTTACGATAATCTATTTACTAGACTTGCAAATTGTGAATCTATGCCTTTCTTTTGCCCCAAGTGTAGGTACGATAATGTATTTACTAGATTTTTTTGCAGAAATAATTACTAGAATATATACTCCATGTAAATATTAAAATGGATTGGGTAATAGTATAGTTGAGCTTTAAAAAGTACATATAGACTGCTGAGAGCCAACGCAAATACACGTGCAACAAAATAATTGAGCTAAGATATGCACATCCAACACGGGACACTGATAGAACTACATTATGTATTTACATCCAGATTTTCTTTTTTGAATGATCTGGTTGCACGGCTTATATATATTAGGTAGAGGTACAACATACAAGCGCGAGAAGCGCTGCCACTCACACAGCAGACTGCTGTGCAGGGTCAGGTATAGTATGGTTAATTACTCACTAATGCTTGGGGCAGCATAAGGAGTTCTAAGAGTACTCTCCTTGCTAGCTTCCACATGGAGCATTCATCTCTAGTGTCCGAGGATAGGGCACAAGGCATCTTGTCCATACAAGTTGCTTATGTCCACTGCCAGTTTTAGATTTCGGCAGCTGCTCCATTGCTGCAACTCGTTCCCAAACAGCTCGTAAATAGTATCACACATAGCTCTTGTCCAGATCCACCACAGCCAGACCTTGAAGGCACCGAACACCAGAATTTGAGTGAAAAAAAGGGTGCATTAAATCATTTAGAACATCTGAACATCTCCCATGGCCATGGATCAGACACTAACTAAGCCAACAGTTGGATATATAAAGTGAAACTGAAGCCGCTGGAGAACACTTGTATTTTTGCAGGGGCTGCAAAAAAAAAAAAAAAATCAATTGTCAATCTGCATTAGCTGAGTGCAATAAATCCAGGTTACGATAATTAACCAATATTTACGAGAATTTTTTATAACATTACTCAGACATAACTTATACTGACATACTGAGATATGTGTACTACTAGATAATATGTGAATTTTTTTTGTTGTTGAACCGTTATTGAACACTATCATCTTTCAACCTACAATACTAATATATATGTTTAAGCAATGCATATTTATGAGAATTCTGTTTACGACAATACTAAAAATATTTACAAAATTTGAGCTAATAATATTTACAAGAATATTATTATGAACTTCCCTTTGACAAACTTACATTGATATTTACTAGAAATGAGTACTGTGAATACAAGTATTTACGAGAATTTTGGACAATGGTTGATGATAACAATTAATAAGAATGATTGAAATTACAATAAGAATGATTGAAATTACCTTAACTGTATAAGTCACACAATACTTATGAGAATTGATCTATATGATTAGACAGGAAACAAGGAAGACTAGTGTATATAACAGTCAACTGAAATGGACTAAAAATCCATAATACTCTTGCTAGTGAGGAATCAACTTTCAATACCCACGGAAGTGTGAGGAATAGAAAAATCACTCCATGAGAAAGAGTACTACTACATACCAACATAGGATCCACTGCTGCTGACCAGGTGAAATGAAGGAAAATTTCAGGATAATCTCCTACACAATCAAGATTGCATTCCGATCCCATACGGTTTAATTAGTTGCCGTCTCTGATGAAAGAACCTATTAGAAATACAGAACCCAAAGCAAATTAAAATCTGTTTACTCAGTTACAACATTTCGAATGTTCCAAGACGGTGAATAGGATGGGAAGTTACCACAACTGGACATCAAGCAATTTCAAGTAACTAGTTACTACAATGTCGAAATCGGTTTACAATAAGATAGTTACAATATTTTCAATGTTCCAAGACGGTGATTAGGGTGGGAAGTACCACAATATGATATCAAGCAATTTCAATTAACTAGTTACTATAGTGTCACCACTTATTTACCACAATATAGTTACGGCATTTATTTACCAGAATAGATCAGCGATCTAACAAAAGACAAACACTTATAGAAACATAATTTATACAGAAAAAAATACAATAAGACAGCCCTGCTTTTCATATGGTATATTGAAAGGTTGTAGGATTACACAATCAAATAAAGCATGACTGACAAAGAAAAAGCAGCAATCCAGTCATGACTGACAAAAGAAAAGCAGCAGTCAAAATAGAGTCAAGTTAGCACGATGTTTAGGTAAATCATGGTTCCCTTTTGCCAGCAAGGTTTACAAGAATTTTGGTCTACGAATAGAAGTATTTACTATAGCAACGAGCCAGTCATCTTTCTATCAACAATTTGGTTAATCAGAGAAAGTTACCATAAGGAAACGTTGTTTCTGGAAGATTGATCTATGTAATTTACGAGAATGAATTTTGATAATTTGGTTAACCAAACGCAGTTATCATAAAACGAAATTGGTTACTATATGATTTATGAGTATAAGGAAGACTAGTGTATATGATTTACATAGGAAACAAGTATCACAAGATCGCTGAATTACGGGATTAGTGCTAGTATGGAGCGCCTCACCTGGCTGCATACCTTTTGTCGCCAAAGTCAAGTGCGCTGGTGTCGGGTGCCTGCTCGAGGACGCATGCATCATCACAGTATACCAAAACCGAGGAAGGAGCTGCCGTGGAAAGTGTGGACGGGAGGCGCAGGGCGAGCCAAATCGTCGCTGGGAGCGACATCCACCACTAGATGGGGATGGGAAGCCACGCGCGGCCAGGGGCCGCCGCGCCCGCCGGTTAGAGGTGCCGCCGCACCCGTGGGGACGCGGATCTGCGCAGGGAGGTGGAGGCCGGCCACCGTCGCCGGCAGGAAGGTGGAGGGGTCGCCACTGCGTAGGGAAGGTGGATGAGGTGCCGCCGCAATGGGGAGAGGTCGCCCGCCGGGGCGGCTGCGTGCCGAGCGGAATCGCATTGCAACCGCATCGGCGATTCGGAGCAGCCGAGGATGGGGACATGGGATGGGAGCGGGCGAGGTGTCAGGAGAAATCAATGTGGTGCGATATTATTGGGGTGGGGGTGGACGAATGCGTCGGATGGATGCCAGATCGCTCGGTCGGACGGTCCGGCTACAGAATAAGATATTCTGTAGCCGGCTATAGTATAATAGCTCTATATATATATATATATATATATATATATATATATATATATATATATATATATATAGGAGAGTATATATCTGTAGCTAGCTACAGAATAACATATTCTGTAGCCAGGTCGGATGATGCACCCACAGGCACCCAGCCGGTCCGGTTCTCAAGCATATAGGGAGCTGCATGCCTGCATGCAAATTAATTACGGTGGTCATTTATAATACCACTAATTACTGTAATCACTATGGCGCCGGAGAGCCAATTTTTCACGTTCCGTGATTGTCAATGCATGCATGTTCCGTGAATATAGTAAGATCTATCAATTGCGTTTACTAGAATCTGTGCTGCCACTTTTACGATAACATATTTACCATACTTGCATACTGTTTACTAGAATCTATGGATTTCTAACCTTGCGAGTTACAATAATCTTTACTAGATTTATAGTAATTTTACTAGATTTTTTGCCGTAATCTTTACTAGATTTTTACATAATTATTTACTAGAGATTCTATGACTTTCTATGACTTTACGATAATATATTTGAATCTATGCCTTTTCTACCCCTGCTAGTTACAGTAATCTTTACTACATTTTTATAGTAATTTTTACTAGATTTTTCCAGTAAACTTTACTAGATTTTACATGATTATTTACTAGAATCTTTGGCTTTCTGCCCCAAGTGCAGTTACGATAAATATATATATTTACTTGATAACTGTTTGCAGAGTTATTTATTTCCTAGAATGTATACTCCATGCAAGTATTAAAATATGCTATTGAGTACTATAGTTGAGGTTTGAAAAGTAACACAAATATTGACAGCAGATAACCAAAGGCAAATATACAAGAAACAAAAATAATCAAGCTAGCAGAGGTTAATAATGTAACATGGCACACTGATAGGAATATCAACTATATTATGAAATTACATCCAGAATTGAGTGACACAAAGGTGCTCTAAATCATTTAGAATATCCCCATTGCTTTGGATCACATCACTAAGAAGCAAACAGTTGGATACAAATAGTGAAACTGAAGTCGCTGGAGAACACTTTGTATTTGTGCAGTTGGAGACCTGAGGCTGCAAAAGGGAAGAAATCATTTTTCAACATACATCAGCTGAGTGCACTAAAAAATTCCACCTGAAAAACATAATTCCGCTTTTACCATAATTACCCAATGTTAATATCTCAGCTGAGTGCACTAAAAAATTCCACCTGACAAACATAATTCCGCATTACCATAATTACCCAATGTTAATATAGGTTACTTAGTTTGATATCATATTAACATTTTTGGTTTCACATAGTTCAAAGGCCCAAAATGGCTAATCAGCTAAATAAATAAGTCTTGGAAAAACACAACTCAATATTTACGACAATTTTTTATTATATTACTCAACACATAGCTTACACTGATATTTACACGATATGTGTATTATGAATGTAAATATTTACAAGAATAATGTGGATATTTTGCACTAATTAAGAATATTTACAAGAAGTTTGTATTGTATTATTCCGACATAACTTACACTAATATTTACGAGAAACATGTACTACGAATATAACATCTACAATAATACTACAAATATCTTTTACTAAGAATGTTTACGAGAATTTGCAGTAAGAATATTTACAGTATTTTCTGTTATATCAACATAAGTACACTTATATTTATGAGAAATATGTACTATGAATATAAATATTTACAAGAATACTATGAATATTTTGTAGAAAATTAATAAGAACGATCAAATTTACCATCAGTGTAAGTTACATCATTTTTTCAAAACTATCATAGGACAGTAATGCTTACCATGAGATTGATGCAGCGTGCATGAGCGTGCATGCAGCCAAGTTTCAGATGCCTATCAGATCAAGAGTTTGAGATAAATTAATCACCACAATAGCCTATCTCCGCTAGCCTGTCTCCGCTAGCCTGATGGGGATGTGCAGGGAAGACACGAGCAGGCAGCTTCCCAGCATTGGATGGCACCGGCTGGAAAATACTGGACTCAATGACGAATCTGCTTCAGACCAAAACAAAAAGAAATAATGAAACACATGGGGGTTACAGTGCCGATATGGGCTATCTCACCTGGATTTTGAACTGTTCCTACATGCGCGGAGACAAGGATTATTCTGGATTCGGTGAAATAATAAAACACATGCATGGGGATTATCATTGCCGATTTGTTGCCATTCTCACATAGCGGATCTAACAAATGTGCTCATGCAGGGGGTCACGGAAACAATTATATGTGTGCTAGTGCTAATCCGATGGGAGAGGGCCTCCACAGGTTGAACGAGGGTGAGAGATGTTTGCGATTACTTACCTCGGTTTGTAGCCTGCTTTTCCTGACCCATCGTACTCATACGGGGATCCCAGAAACCGGCCGGAAGAACGACATTAGATGGAGCAAGAAGAACGACATCTCGCCTGTGCGGCCAAGAGCGGCGGCGGCGCGGCGCGGCGCGATGCACAGGGAAGTCCCACGAAGCGAGAGCGAGGAATGTCGGGGGCGGCGACCAGAATGATTAGGAAGCGGCGTGATTAACGAGCTAGGCCTGACGGAATTAGATTAATTACTATCTGGATCAGCGGGACTGAATCCATGCATGCATTAGTCCAAGCGGACCACCGAGCCAAAGCCACACGCGTGCGCTGGTGACCGCGAGTTTTGGTCCGGCTACAGAATACGATATTCTGTAGCTAGCTATAGACAAACACTTCCCTATATATATATATATATATATATATATATATATATATATATATATATATATATATATATATATATATATATATATAGTTGTTTTGAGGTTTCCTGGGTATCTCAAATGACTATGAACCTCGTTTTGATGAGATCGATACTTAGGATCATATATTGCTTCTTAGGTGGTAATAGTTGAAATAAATATTTATAATTTTTTATTTTGTAAAGATAAATAAGAAAAATTTTAGTTATGGAAATCTTTCTTCCAGATCTAGTTGATTTATGTTCGATCTATTGGATTAGAATGTATTTATATACAGACCAAACAAACCCTTTACGTGTAGCATATTTTAGCACTCACTATAATATATGCGTGATGCACAAATGCGGAGTGCACACAAAAAGGAGGTCAGGCCACTCAATGACTCCTATGTAATCACGGATCCTGGATGCGTCAAAATTCTCTGAACTATTACCTCCTATAAGGCTATAAGGGATACCGTAGTATTGCCGGTTTATCCACTAAACAAAAACATTCCCTGAAATGTGATACATTACTGATCTCTTCGATCTTTGAATCGCAACAGTTTGATAGGATTTTGCAAATACTCCTACTTTAGTTATAAGTATGAGCAAATTATCTATAGCATTGAACTCTCTCAAGATGATGTTGCCGATTGGATGGCTAGCGATTCTAGAAAATCTGGATTATCTGTTATGAAAGGGATTATGAGATTTTGACACTTTGAGTGATAGGACTTTGAGAATCTATCTTACTGTCTCCTCCGTATCATGACTGCGAAATCTTTAATCTATCAAAACCGCGCGATATGTTCTATTTCGATGTAATATAGTGTTTGATTTTCAATCCATGAAATTTGGCACTTCTTTGTGTGAGCTCGAATTACTCCTTTAAGTGTTATGAATTTCTACAACCTTTGTTATGCAGGTCTATTTCCCACTAGGATAATAGCTAGGGTCTGCACAGACATGACATGAGTGGCGCGATTAGTGTAGGATATCGTTTTCAGCCCATGATCAGGGAGGTTTTATATATTAAAGTATTCTCAATCTTGTCTTATCTAAAAAGAGGATCAAAACTTTGTCTCCTCCGTCTGCTTTTCTTGTTTACCTCTCTGCAAATTTGCGGGTAACCTTTGCTGACCTAAAAAAACAGACACAGGCTTTCGCAATCCGTTGCTCCAACTTTTTAGCCGCATCTTCCGATTACATGACATTGTTCTGAATCTGACGGAGCACGACATGGTTCTTTTAATGAAATATGGGCAAATCTGCACGTTCGCGAAAAAAAAATTATTCAAAAGTTGGTGGAAATTCGTAGCAAAATAGCTTCTTCTCGTGCATGTGACAAATTCAGATGTTCTTACTGCTCGGAATTCAAGTCGAAGTCGAGTTCGATGCAAGCACTGCATATACAAGTATATCATGCGTTGGTGTGCTGGTAGACTGCGATTTGGAGAATCGACCATGTTTGGAACCATATGCGTGTGGCCCTTGATTCGACGAATAGAAAATTTGGCCTTGGCGGGGCTAAACTAAACGTCTAAACCCTGGGTTACCCCCCCTAACCCCGCCGCGCTACTAAAAACCCTACCTTTCCACCCCTGTGTCCCCTACTCCATCCCCATCCGGACACTCCCCTCTCGCGCCGCCTCCCCTCCCCTCCCCTCCCGCGCCGCCATGGCCACCTCGCTCTCCACCCCGTCGCAGCTCCGCCCCGCCCACTCCCAGGCGCGCCGCCACGGCCACCTGCTCGCCCCGCACCCGCGCGTGTGCTCCGCGCGCTGCCCCGCCCGCCGCCGCGCCGCCGCCGCGCTCTCCGTGCGCGCCAGCGCCTCCACCGATGGCGACGCCGCCGCCGCCGTCACGGTGCGCCGATTCCCGGCCGCGCCGACCAAGGCCGACCGCCTCGCGGGCGTCAAGAAGATCATGATCCTCGGCGCCGGGCCCATCGTCATCGGCCAGGCGTGCGAGTTCGACTACTCCGGCACGCAGGCGTGCAAGGCGCTCGCCGAGGAGGGCTACGAGGTGGTGCTCGTCAACTCCAACCCGGCCACCATCATGACCGACCCGGGCCTCGCCCACCGCACCTACATCGGGCCCATGACGCCGCCGCTCGTCGAGCGCATCATCGACGCCGAGCGCCCCGACGCGCTGCTCCCCACCATGGGCGGCCAGACCGCGCTCAACCTCGCCGTCTCGCTCGCCGACTCGGGCGCGCTCGACCGCCTCGGGGTGCGCCTCATCGGGGCCTCCCTTCCCGCCATCCGCGCCGCCGAGGACAGGCAGCTCTTCAAGCAGGCCATGGACCGCATCGGCCTCAAGACGCCTCCCTCCGGCATCGGCACCACGCTGGAGGAGTGCATCGCCATCGCCGAGGACATCGGGGAGTTCCCGCTCATTGTGCGCCCGGCCTTCACGCTCGGGGGGCACGGGCGGAGGCATCGCCTACAACAGGGCCGAGTTTGAGGACATCTGCAGGGCGGGCCTCGCCGCGTCGCACACGCAGCAGGTGCTCGTCGAGAAGTCGCTGCTCGGCTGGAAGGAGTACGAGCTGGAGGTCATGCGCGACATGGCTGACAATGTCGTCATCATCTGCTCCATCGAGAACATCGATCCCATGGGCGTGCACACGGGGGACTCCATCACCGTGGCGCCTGCGCAGACACTCACCGACAAGGAGTACCAGAGGCTCAGGGATTACTCAGTGGCCATCATCCGGGAGATTGGTGTCGAGTGCGGTGGTTCCAATGTGCAGTTCGCAGTCAATCCTGCTGATGGGGAGGTGATGGTCATCGAGATGAATCCCAGGGTGTCCAGGTCGTCTGCGCTTGCCTCAAAGGCGACAGGGTTCCCCATAGCCAAGATGGCTGCAAAGCTCTCAGTAGGTTACACTCTAGACCAGATTCCCAACGATATTACAAAGAAGACTCCTGCCAGCTTCGAGCCTTCCATTGATTATGTAGTCACGAAGGTACTATTTCAATCTCTGCTTCTCAGCTTTCTTAAGAGTTGTGCGAATGAAGTTTTTCTGCAAATATGGATCTGCAGTACGTATTTGACTTTTCTATATATGTTCCCTTACTCCTTGCGAGCTGCCTAATGACTGATTTCATGATTTCACAAGTAAGGTATCAAAATAATTGAACAGGATAAGTCCGTCCAACTGCTTATCCTGTTCTTCATGCCTTGTCTGACTGTTGAATATATTGGTGGACTGAATGAACTGTGGTATATGCTGGTATCTCCCTACTAGTTTATACAACAGTGGTTGTTTATATCATTTATGTATAATAAAAGGCAAAGGCAGTAGCTTTCTGAAGGCATGCATTTTTTTCAGTTATAATTTGTTTTGCACATTATTTTTTTTTTCAGTTTGGCTTCATTGTCATCATATTCAAGTGAGAGTAACATGTTTTTGTGTATTTAAGCGTCACAATCAATAGTTTTTCTAATATTATGAGCATATCTTGGAGATTTGTATGTTGACTGTTTCCTACCTTCCCCTCTTTAAAGTAGACCTGAGACTAGTCATATTGTCTTTACCTGTAAATTGCTCTAGTTCTCGTTGCTATCTTTGCAGACATCATCTTGCATTATCTGCAGCATATTACTCTGCTATTCAGTTTCCACCTAGGCATTTAAAGTTTGGAATATGCTCTAGCATAATAAAATGAATTTTCTATTTACTTATCCAGTCTAGACATATTCCTTGTTCTGTTATAAACTCATATTTATATATTCTTCATGTTCTATCATTTGGAATTTGCACTTGCACTTCTAGCAGAGCTATTCGATACGCTTTTCTAATCTACCTGGCATTTATTATGCAGATACCACGCTTTGCTTTTGAGAAATTCCCTGGCTCTGAGCCAATATTAACCACACAGATGAAGTCTGTTGGTGAGGCGATGGCACTGGGGCGTACCTTCCAGGAGTCGTTTCAGAAAGCTGTCCGTTCACTGGAGACTGGTTTTTGCGGGATGGGGTTGTGCATCTATCAAGGAACTTGATTGGGACTGGGAAAAGATAAAATATAGCTTGCGGGTACCTAATCCAGATCGTATCCATGCTATCTACGCAGCTTTCAAGAAAGGCATGAGAGTCGAAGATATACACGAAATTAGCTTTATTGACAAATGGTTTCTTACAGAGCTCAAGGAGCTAGTGGATGTCGAGCAGTTCCTTTTTTCAAAGAAGCCTAGATCAGTTGTCAAAGGATGACTTTTATCAAGTGAAGAGGAGGGGGTTTAGCGACAAGCAGATTGCGTTTGCAACTTCTTCATCAGAAAGTGATGTGAGATCAAGGCGTCTGGCATTAGGTATCACTCCGACATATAAACGTGTTGATACTTGTGCTGCTGAGTTTGAGGCCAACACCCCCTACATGTACTCTTCCTATGAGTATGAATGTGAATCAGCTCCAACTAATATGAAGAAGGTGCTGATATTGGGTGGTGGACCAAATCGCATCGGCCAGGGCATTGAGTTTGATTACTGCTGTTGCCATGCATCATTTGCACTTCGAGAGGTTTGTTTTTGCACCATTTATTTCCATCCTATTTCAGTAATATTTTGTACTCAGTTCTGGATTGTTTGTGAGAAATTGTGAAGTTTCTTAGTCAACTGCATTTGTATAGCACTGTATTTTTCTGTATGGCTGTTTTGATACTAATGTTTTACTCTTTTTTCATCTCTTTACAGGCTGGATATGAGACTATTATGATGAATTCCAATCCTGAGACAGTCTCAACTGACTACGACACCAGCGATCGTTTGTACTTTGAGCCACTGACGGTTGAGGATGTCTCAAATGTCCTTGATTTAGAGCGCCCAGATGGTATAATTGTGCAGTTTGGAGGGCAAACTCCTCTAAAGCTTGCACTGCCTATTCAACGGTACATATAGAGGAGAACAAAATGGTGTCTGCTTCGGGCACTGGGAATGTGAAGATATGGGGAACATCACCAGATTCCATTGATGCTGCTGAGGACAGGAAAAGATTTAATGCAATTCTTGAGGAGCTTGGAATTGAACAGCCAAAGGGAGGGATTGCAAGAAGTGAGTCTGATGCATTGGCAATTGCCTCAGAAATAGGCTACCCTGTTGTGGTCCGTCCATCATATGTTCTTGGTGGACGGGCAATGGAAATTGTGTACAACGATGAAAAACTGATCAAGTACCTCGCAACTGCAGTGCAAGTTGATCCAGAAAGGCCTGTATTAGTGGACAAATATCTAATTGATGCAGTTGAAATTGATGTTGATGCATTGGCTGACACAGCGGGAATGTTGTGATTGGTGGAATTATGGAGCATATTGAGCAGGCTGGTATACATTCAGGTGATTCAGCATGTTCTCTTCCTACTAGAACAGTCTCAGCCCAGTGCCTAGAAGTTATCCGTTCATGGACCACAAAGCTAGCCAAGCGTCTGAATGTGTGTGGATTGATGAACTGTCAGTATGCTATATCTACTTCTGGTGATGTGTTCCTACTTGAGGCAAACCCTCGGGCTTCACGCACAGTACCTTTTGTATCCAAGGCGATTGGTCATCCGCTAGCTAAATATGCATCATTGGTGATGTCTGGTGTGACCTTGCCAGAGCTTGGGTTCACTAAAGAAGTGATTCCTAAGCATGTGTCTGTTAAGGAGGCTGTTCTTCCATTTGAGAAATTCCAAGGGTGTGACATTCTTCTTGGACCAGAGATGCGCAGCACTGGAGAGGTGATGGGAATTGACTATGAGTTCTCTGGTGCCTTTGCAAAGGCACAGATTGCTGCTGGACAGAGGCTCCCAGTAAGTGGCACTGTGTTCCTTAGCCTAAACGATTTGACAAAACGGCATCTTGCTGAGATTGGGCATGGATTCCGGGAGCTTGGCTTCAACATTATTGCCACATCTGGAACAGCCAAAGTGCTCCAGCTTGAGGGTGTTCCAGTGGAGCCAGTCCTAAAAAATACACGAGGGGCGACCAAATGCCAGAGATATGCTGAAGAATGGTCAGATACAGATAATGGTGATAACAAGCTCTGGTGATGCTCTTGACTCTAAAGATGGCCTCCAGCTTCGTAGGCTTGCCCTTGCCTACAAGGTGCCAATTATCACAACTGTGGACGGTGCACGAGCTTCCATAGATGCCATCAAGAGCTTGAAGGACAAGTCGATTGAGACCCTCGCCTTGCAAGATTACTTCCAGACTGCTGATGCTAAGGCAGATTTACAGGCAGCCGCACAAACCACCATTTAGTAGTGTCTTTTCTTTCCATACGATGTGAGCCTAGCTCGAGCCAAAACCACATCCCATATGAAATTTTTGTTTACGTTTGCACCTGCAGCATGCATGCGCAAAGACAAGCATCCAGATTGTATCGGTCACAAGCATGGCTAGACAAAATTGGTGTTGGGCAAATGTAGTTGTACTTTGTAATATTAGGGTGATGAGCATCCACAGAATAAGGCTTCCCATCCCACCTGCGATTTTAATGACTATCATATATCCCTTGTGAAGATTTACATTGTACCATTGTCGCACAAGAAAATGTGCGACATACATGTATTGTTTGCATGTTGTCAGATTCTTTTGTGACTAAACACTGGCACACCCCTGTAACTCGCCATGCGACCCCCCACATTTTACTGTGCACTCTACAAATGTACAACAAACCATTGTGTCAAGGATTTATTAATACCTGGAGTAGTGTACAACGTTTGACAGTTCTGTAATGCTTGGGCAGCGTCACATGGTTTGTGATAATATGTGTGCTAATCTCATATAGTTCTTTTGAAATTGTTGTACAGGACGAACAGATGAACGGTCCGAATAATCAACGGAATAATCATCAAGCTCTGTGTGGACAACAAGAAATTGAATTACAGACAGGGGATATCTTATACAATACTAAAAGTTGAACGTTTATGTTTCCACTTATTATGATGTATCTAAAGACATGAACAGGGCTTATACAAACAGGAAAGATATGGATGTGTAGTGGACGATTCACTACGGAAGTGAAAAATGCACATTTCTTTGTAGATCCATCATATTCCATGGCCTTGCAAGGTGGACCAAATCTCATGTGTTATTTTTGTTATATAAAATAAAATAGATTTGTGGTAATGAATTTGGCATCCAAGGAAAAGATTGTATCGCTGCTCACCGATGTTTATTTTTGTTTTATAAAATAGATTTGTTGATAGCATACGACCACCGGTAATGAATTTGGCATCAAGCAAAAGTTAACATTGCTGCTACACCGATGCTCTATTTGTTAGGGTGCTAAGCATCTTCTTTCTCACGTTGATTAGCACCAGAATTAAGCTTCGATCCATTAGATTCGAACACTGACATCCCCTTGCTTTACTACCGCAGAAGATCCGAGGATATTAGAGTTCAGGTTATAGTTCCATTTCATTTTCCCAAACAGAACAAATATCAATTTTCTCATGCATTTGTACCCGACTCAAAGGGGTTGGAGAAGATTGAGTGGGATTTAATCCACATGGATTGAGGTATTAAATTTCACTCTTTTCAGACCATATGGATTGATGTGTATCTATGTGTAGCCAAACAAACCCTTAAATAGAATATCTTATCTATTGAAAAAAAGTTCCTAGGAAAGAATGAACGAAAGGCCAACTAAGCATTAATTTAACTTTAGATTATTTGTCACGTTCAAGTTTAAGTTCTTGACTTATGTGGGTGTGGTTGATCGTATATCTCCAGATTTTTGTTGTAGATAGCGGTGTTCTTTGCTTACTGTGATTCGAAAAAAAAAAGATGAATGAATGGTAGACGGAGGGGGTGCATAGGATGACAGAGGGACAGAGAGTGGGACATATGGTATGACACATAGTAGAGTGTCTGACCAACTCTCACGTACTCCCTCCATCTAATGGAAAATGTCGTTAAAAAATCGTACCCTCCTCACAAACACGTTTTTTAAGTGACAAACTCCATGTGACTGACTCTAAAGTTTATCTCAATGGCTTTCATGATCCAGTTTCCAAAATATAGATTTTGAAAACAATATAGAAGAGTTTGATCATATGAAATTATCTCTATTCCCGTAAAACTCTCACAAGTCACAATCTCTCTTTTCATCAATCCAGTGCCTTGCTAGCGTATTTAAATGCACATAAAACTCAATATTGAGATTGACCTAACCATAATGCGTCCCATGCCGAAGAAAATTAATGAAGAGTATTAGCTTCGGCTGAGTGGCAATTGTCTTGATAGTGTCCTCACAAGGTTATCCCTTACCATAATCCATCTCATATATATTCATATAAATAACTAAACCATATGTTTTCTCTATAATTTTGGGAAGTGATATTAATCCAAGAGCACACCAATGCAAGTCACTAAGCTCATACATCAAAATGTATTTCTCACAAAGTATTGTATTGGAACGAAGAGACACCAAAGTATTAAGTACCAGCCAAAGTTATCTGTGCTACGAAATATAGTAACTGTACTAGAAAATAGCCGCCACCACAATCCACTGGCACGAGGAGGGGGATAAATGTGCAGAGCAAAACAGAAAGAAAAAATCGTCCCCAAAAATTTTTAAAAAAAACTCTACTAAGAGAATAGAAATAAACAGAACTAGATGAATGCTCAACGCATTGCTGCGGAAATTACTAATGGTTTGGAATCAAATTACTTATATGAACAATTATAAATGAAGATTGAAGAATGATGTGTCATGCTGATGTGGACAACTAAATGCATAATGTGTTTTAATCATAATTGTAAATACCTAGTTGACTAAAAATATATCTAATAATGGACTGATGGGATAGATAACTTGCATATTGAAAGATACACCACCACTCAGGAAGCAACGACAGAGATCTAAAGAGTAATTTAATTTTACGCAGTGGTGCTCAGAAGAGCCAAATTGCACACGTACTCATGAGAAAGAGAACCCTCCTCTCTAGCCAAACACACCACCACCCTCTCTAGCCAAACACACCACCCTCCCTCTCCCGGTTCATTATATTTCTGCAATTCTGCTGATCTATCGAGCATTTCTTTGCTGCTCTCGCAACTGGCATATGCGATTTTTTTTGCGATGATGGCTCGATCAGTGACTCATTGACTGCGTTGGCAACGCCAGGACTGTACTGGGATTTGGGAAAGACGTACGGAGTACAGGTGGATGCATATATATATAGGAGTAGTAGCTAGGAAACGTGTCAGCTGGAAGCAATGGTCGCGTGTGTACATGTGCATCGCAGATTCACCGTCCCCTTCCATGCTCAATGGGGGACACATCGCCATTGCTTTGGGTTTACTCCCTCCGTCCCTTTTTTTTTGTCGACTCCGAATGGAAATACCGACAATTTTAATAAATAATAAATATCATCGATTATTATCATAATTAGTATCATCGGAAAGATCTTTTGCATCTAGTTTTTTAACAAAATTATTTGGAAGTGCTGAACTGCTGGGGTCTGGGGCTTCTATTATGCAGGCAGAATTGATGAGTTTCACGGAACCAGTCCGTTGTTGTATACTCTCTTCGTCTTAAAATAATTTATTTTTCTTAACTTTTAAAGACTGCACTTAACTATTCATCTTATTTAATTTATTATTAAAGATATTTTGATAATAATTTATTTTATTTATAATTTACATAAATTTTTAAATAAGATAAATAGTTAAATTTAGCTTTAAAAGTTAAAAAAAAAAATAAGTTATTTTAAGACGAAAAGGAGTATGTATGAGTATATTATTTATTTGAAATGAAAACGTGCTGACATTCCAATCGATCTGTATATAAGTACTGTATATTTATTAAAAATGAAATGAAATGGTGCGGGGTTCTTGGGCACGTGTTTGTGAACGCGCATGCGGCGGACGCGTGTGCCTCGGGCAATCTATCTGCTTCTGCCCTAGACACGTCGAGACCGGATCGTATGACGTTACAACAGGGCAGGCCGGCAGTCCCGACAAAGCACGAGCGACTTGCCAAGACTTTGGACCGCTTCTTCTAGTTGTAGCCTCCTCATGATTCATCTTTTTTTTTGCATTGACGGGAGGCGCTCGTGCGTGCAGTTGTGCCGAGCAGACGCGTATCCACACACACTGACCCGGCCCACCCTTGTGGTCAAACGTGATTATATTTCTGAAACGTTCAGAACAGGAATCGAAATAATGACTCGATGCAACCTCGTACGTAATGAGACTGGATCGATCGGAGTATGGATTTGGTGAAAAAAAAAAAAAAAAACCGGGAGTAGGTGTCTATTACGGGAGTAGTTACTAGTTATAGTTAGTAGAAAATATCAAAGCTCACTGTATGCTCACAAGTCAATGTCTTTATTTTTCAAAACCAATCTAAGTTCCCTTTTCGGACGCGCAACATACTTTAGAATCAAGTACGCTCCTCGTCATTGTAACAAAGTTCAACATGGCATCAATTTTGTTAGTATTTTGCCAAAAAAAAACTCTTCATGTTAATTCCTGCGAACAACTACCTAGAAATTACCGCAATAAGTAAAAAAAGAATCAAAATACCCATATAAAGAATATTGAAATTACCCACAATAGCTATTACACCCAAAAAAAAACTAACACAATATAATATACCTATTTGTCAATGCCTAGCAGTGTCATTATTAAAATTTAAACATAAATAACGAAAACTATCTGTGTTGAACCCATTAGGAGTTTAAGGTTACCCCAAAAATGTTTGTATGTGATTTTTATAGCATTTTTTCGTTGAATCGCTATCACAAAGGGTAAAACTCCATTTTTCAACATTCAACTACCGTGGTAATTCGATTTTCCAACCATAAACTACAGCGCCGGCCCACAGGAATTCTGCTCCTGTTTTCCATTCCACGTGGTGCTTGCATGCAGGAATTTTTACAATCTAGCTAAGGTTTTATTTGGCTACACATAAATATACCCCAATCTATACGGTTTGGAAGAGATTGTGGTGTATTTTAGTTTAAATTTCACTTCAATCCCTTTCAAATCGTATGGATTGAAGTGTATTTGTGTGCAGCCAAACAAGATGACCTAATGGTTTCAAAACTGAAGGATGAAAATTAAATTTTCATGATTGTTGGAGGTTGAAATCTAGATTCTTAATACCTTTTTCTAATGCAAATTTAAATTCTCTATTATGTTCATCGTAAGTAGAAGCTTTCTTTACTTTTAGTTGTACAATTTCAGTAGTTGCGTGATAGGATATGTAATCCAAGTTCAGTAGTTACGCGGTAGGATATTTGAGCGTCTATGTCTATTTGTATTTCATATAAATATAAAAGACATAATGTTGTGTCTACTTTTGTGGTTATTTAGGGCTGAAAAATAGAGTTTATCTAAAATAGTCCAACCCGACACCACACAAGGAGACCGTATAACAGGGGCTTTACAGTCCCCTAGCTTCAGAAATGTCATGCTCCAAATATCAGATGCAACTAGACCAAGTTGCATCAGACGCGGAAAAGAAGACTTGTGATGTACTGAATTTTGAAGTCCTCCCTATAGGCTCTGGTTCAGAAAGTGAACTTGTGGCCTTTCGCAAGTCAAAACACAAGCTGCGCTCGGAACAAAGTAGAATTCAACCTCCAAGACTTGCGAAACGTCAGCAGAAGGGAAGGGAAAAAAAAAGGTCAGAAACACGCATCCGGGCGCCGGTTTCGTCGCCTGTCCCTTTTCCTTCAGATTTCCCTATTATTCTATACTGGAAATCGACCTTCTTCCGAGATTTCGCCCTGTTTTGCTTTTTAGCTTTTGATTGACAAGATTTCAAGCTTTGCGTTTACGCGTGCTGTACTTTCTTCGTTATGGATGGACAAAACTTAGATGTAATAATAATCCAACAGAAGTATCCAGCTCAGAGATTTGTACTTGTATAAAACACGTACTTATGTTCATAACTGGAAAATGAAAGCACGATTTCTTGTTCATAACAAATTCTTTTATTCAAAAAGGAACCTGCAGTCAGTGCTACATTTCTCTTAGAAACTGCAGGTTCATGTTACAGACACAGGCCTTTCAGCCTGTAGTTTAGAGTTGTACAGTAGTATACACCTCAGGTCAAATAAGATGATGAAGAAACGTACAAAAGAATGGTACCCGATCAGAAAACGCAACCCTGAAACATTTTTGTTTACAACAACGCAACGAACCAACAAAATTGTTAACCCTCCCTCTTGCTCGTGCTGAAACAGCCGCGCAACGCAGACGAGGTGTCAATGAGCAGCAATCAGCAATGGCAGCAGCAGATCACTTGGCGGCCTTGTGCTTGGGGAGCGTGAGCGCCACGGCCGGCGTGTGGAAGCCCGTGAACTGCTGCTTGGGCGAGGAGCGCCTGGCCGGGCTCGGGATCGCGAGCCTGGCGCCCGTCGGGGGTGGGGCAGCCCATGTAGTGCAGGCTGGGCGACAGCCTGATCTTGGGGCTGGGCCGCGGCGACGGGATGGGCAGCCTCGGCGACGGCGCCACCGCCAGCCTCGGCGACAGGTTCACCTGCTCCAGGGCCATGCTCTGGAGGTCGGCCGAGTAGTTCTGGAGGCAGCCGATGCGCGCGCCCGTCGGCGTCGACCACTTGAACGACGGCCGCCGGCCGGCTGGCCATCATCATCGTGGGCGGCTCCACGGCGTCCGTGGCCGTGGCCTCCTCCTCCTTCACGATGTCCACCGCGGGCAGCTCCACCACCGGCCGTGGCTCCTGCTCCACGGCATCAGCGGCAGCTTCTTCGGTGGCTACCGGGGCGGCCTCCTCTGCCGCCTGCTGCTCTTCCGCAGCCGCCGCCGGCTTCTTGAACGACGGGTACTCGTCGTCGTCCACCGAGCATCGCTGCAAATAGAAACATATTCTTGTCAGCCAACAAGCCCTCCTTCATTTGGCAATCAATCACTGAGACAGACGACGATGCTATATATGTACCTTGACATTGGCGAGGTCGACGTTGTTGTCCTCCAGGAAGGCGATGAACTCCCTGAAGTTCTCCTCGGTGGGGAGGTAGTGGCCGCTGTAGGGCCAGATCGCCTTGAGGACGCCCTCCTTGGCGACGAGCCTGCCGGCGGCCGAGGTGGCGGCGCCGGACAGGAAGCTCGAGTGCTGGAACTTGCCCTTGCGCTTCTGCCCGACGTAGAGCGAGCGGCTGGTGCTGAGCACGAAGATCCACTTGGTCTCCTCGTTGGTGTTCACCAGGTCGCCGCTCTGCTTGTACAGCAGCCGGCCGTCCTCCACGACGACCTCGTACGCCGCCCTCTCGGTCGGCCCGAGGTACATGATGAGCTGCGAGCTGAGCTTGCTCCGCGGGCACTTGGGGTGGTGCAGGTCCCTGCCCTTGCCGACGTCCAGCCAGTAGAAGAAGGGCTCGCAGCTGGAGCTGGCGGACCAGATGTCGTAGTAGAGGTGGAGGTTGTGGCCGTAGCGGTGGCGCGGGTCGATCGCCTCGAGCCAGTGCTGGAGTGCCAGCTTCTGCGCCTTGTCGTCCTTGCAGAGGCCCTTGCCGACCTTGGCGATCCTCTTGCCGGCCCTGGACCACCGGGACGCGGCGGTCTCCTGCTTGTCCTCGTCGAAGAAGGAGATGGACTTGATGTTGAGGGAGACGGAGTCGACCGTCTTCCACCACAGCTCCTCGGCGATGATGGCGCCGTCGGCGAGGCAGCGGCGCGTGCGGAGGCCCTTGTAGATCTTCTGCAGCCTGGTGGCGGCCTGGTCCAGCTCCACGCGGGGGCGAGGGGAGATGTACTCGATCATGGCCAGCGCCTGCGGGGACACGGAGACCACCTGCCGGGGACTCTGCTGCTGCTGCGGCTGCAGGGCCAGCGTGCCTGGGCGCGCGCCGTTGATGCTGCCGCCGCTCCGGCTGGCCGCCGCCTCCATCGACGCCTCCCAGTTCTTGAAGCTGAGCGAGCGCTCCAGGCCGCCGTGCGCCATCTTGGCGGTCTTGGGCTTGGGGCTGCCGCCACAGGACCCCCGGGGTGACCTCAGCAGCGACGACCGCGCGGCGGCATCCCGCGGGCTCTGTGGTTTCGGGGACAGCAGGTGGTTGCGCTCTATGTTGAGCAGCCTCAGAGTCATCGCCCGCCGGCTCCCTCCCTGCGCCTGCAGAGGAGACGGTAGTTCCGCCGTCGCCGGTGACCCGATCGTTCTGCAGCCATGAATGACGACAGGTGATCGTTGTGGTCAGAAAATCATGTTGCTGGTCGCTGGCCTAGCTCTAGCCTCTAGCTAGCATATCAACAAGTGAAAGCTACTTATATATCTTTAAAGAACAAAAGGGTTGATTAAACATAAGCGAGGAAAATGCTTGGCCTTATAAAACCCACAAGCTTATCCTCATAAAAATCTTTTCTTTTTTTGATGAAAGAAAAAAACTCTTTCTTAGGATTTAGGAGTGATGAGAAGGACATAATAAAACGGAAGATTTGGAGGGAGGAGATCCAGCAAGAGCAGAGCATCCAGGGACGCCAAGACCATACCTCGAGAGAAACAGAGGCGGCAGTTGATCGCAGGAAGAGTAGGAGGAATAATTCGCGCGGTTGCTGCTTTGGGGGTTCAGGTTCAGCTAGCTGTTGATGGTTGATCCGGGGCGGGGCGTGCTACTCCCAGCGCGGATGGGGGCGCCTATATATACAAGGCATGAGCTAGCTATGTACGGCGGAGCAGAGGAGTACGAGTCCAAGTTGTGCGTTGTGGAAGACGAGGACGGAGACCGGGCGACCGGTCGTTGCCGCGCGAGCTGGGGGAAGAAGGGAAGGGAGGGGAAGGGAAGCCGAAGGACGACGACGAGTCGACGAAGGCTCCGCGTCCCTGCCTGCCTCGTCTCCCACGTCACCCCGCCCGTCTTCCCCTGGGGTGGTGGTGGGTCATCTCAGTCCGCGGCGCGCGCGGCTTTGCAGTTTTGGGCAGCCCTGTTTTGGCTGCAAGTGGGCCGTGTGTGGCCGGGCCGAGCGCGGCGTGCAATTTTTTCTTTTCCTTTTTTTTTGGCAAGTAGTAATAGTAAGTCGGTAAGCAAATAATATCCGTACTGCACGACAAGGATGCTCGGCTCCCATTGGCTGGCCCTGCTTCTGCTTGTGCTAGTCGCAGGCAAGGTTTCACTTACCGTTTGAGCTTACCGAACCGGAGCTGGCCGGTTTCGGTAAACCGGACGGTTACCGAAAAAAACCGCCAAATACCGGCCGGTTTGAAATTTGAATTTCAAAATTCAAATATCCGCAGTCAAACGGTATCGACCGTAAACCGGTCGGTTTGTACGGTTACCGACCGGTTTGAACGATAACCGGTTCAAACCGGCCGATCGTCTTTTTTTTTATTTTGGCTAGAAAAATTAAAATTTTTCGGCATGACCTTTCTGAGAAAATAATGTCGAAGAGCACACAAAGTCATAATAAATATTGTCACACAAATACATAGTGCATAAATAAAAGTCCGTACCCACCGGTGGCAAACAAAGTCACACCAACGAAACAACAAATAGTCCGATACAAATACATGGTCTCATGCACATATCAACGCTGTGATACGAATGGAAAGACCCCCATTGCGCACCCTTGCTCATACTCGGCGGTGGACATAAGATTGATACCTCGCAGTCGAAGGAGGTCGGCCTTGAATTCTTGCCAAGATTGGCCCGTCCATGCCGCCGTTGTCTCCCATTCTTGAACTAACAAAGCGTAAAAATGAGGGTCCTCCCATTCATAGACCCATTTAGTCGGCCGCATGGTCATGTCGGGAACAGGGGTAGTTGTAAGGAGCCCGTGAGGTATCGTTGTAGGGAGGAAGAAGAGTACTTGTGGAGTATCGTAGTCCGTCGGTGCATAGGTCGTCCCTCTGTGAAAGTCGGCTGTCCATGGTCTTCATCCCGAGTAGCATGTGTGAAATACGTCTCGCCAAGCAATGAACCATAATTAGAACTCACATAAAAGAAACAAATATACGTAAGTAGGTACAATTGATACCGTGAAGTGAAGACCACCACCACCAAAGACCGCTAGCACCTCCTCCACCACCACTATACCCACCACCACCACCACCACCACCACCACCACCATACCCACCACCGCCACCGTCGCCGTCACCGTCACCATCACCATCACCGTCATCATCATCGTCAGCAGAGCTGCTATCTTGGGAGTGTTTCCCTCCGCTGCAGCATCCTCTCGTGCCAACTTCTTTCGAGCCCGGTCAGAAGTTGTCTTCTGTGTCCTATCAATGTCCCGCTGAAAATACGCCCGGATATCTGGTGGCACCTTGTTGCAATGCACCACCTCGGTCCCTCGCCCGGCCAAATGTTGTTTCAATCTCGTGCAAGCACCACCGATTTCGAGTAAGGCAAGAGTTGCATCGCCATCCGGGGAGCAAGATTCACGCCATGTTCCCATACAATGTCTTTTCTGTCTTCCCCGACATTGTGCACCTACGAACGAAAAAATGCAACATAAAAAAAAAAAAACAGTCACATATATAGACAATGTCACACCGAAATAAATCATTTACAAAATAATTCATACCTACACATTCTACCTCTAATCTTAAATCCGAAAGCAAAATAAACTACACATCCTACATCTAATCTTAAATCCTAAATCAAATCCTACCTAAATCCTAAACTATGTTTTCCCTAAAACCTTTCTAAACCCTAAATCAAATGCACATTAAAATCTTTCTAAAACTACCTAAATCCCTACCTAAACCTATCTAAACTACCAAAATCCTACCTAAATACAAAAAAAAAAAAAAAAAAAGAGGAACGCACCTCGGTCGGCCGGCCGCGGCTTCCCTGGTCGGTAAACAAGCGCCAACCGAAGCGGTTTATCGCTCTGCAACTCCGGGCGCCATTGGATCCGGAGTTCGGTAAACCGCTCCAACCGCCCGGCTTCACCGCCAGCGGGGAGGCCGCCGCCGGCCCGGTTTAAATCGGGCCCCGGGCCCCTGGGAGCGGGCGGGGGCGGTGGGAGTCCGGGGATGCGATACGACCCCCCCCCCCCCAGAAACCCTTATCCGGCCGGTCGGGCCACTTGGGCCTCATGGGCCTTAATGGGCCGCCTGTTTTTTTTTTTTTTTTATTCAAACTTCCATACGTCCATAAAAATACTAAACGAACTCAAATTTGAAAAAATTTGACACCATTCGATTCTATAAATCGTGAACTATTTTTAGGATTTTTTAGGGTTTTTTTTTAAATTTTAAATTTTAAATTTGAACCGGTTTGAACTGGGCCGGTACCGTGCATCGGGCCGCGGCGGTAAGGTCGGTAACCGGCCAAACCGACCGGTTACCGACCGGGAGAAAAACCCTGCTCGCAGGGTTGAAGTTGAAGATACCAGCCACGGAAACACGGTGTGGTGTAGTAGTCGGTCCTGCCCCTCGTCCTGAAGCGTCGACAGCTACACACACACCGTGTCGTTGTTTACCGCTGCCCACCTAGCTGGCGCCACCAGTACAGTGTCTCTCTGTGACGTCATATAACCATGGAGCGTACTACGTAGTACGCACACATATTGAATAAAAAAATCGGGAAAAGCTGGAAATTCCAGATTCATCTGCTCCGTCCCTTTTTCATTTGAAATCATTTAGGGCTAGAAATTTATGTTTTATTAAGATTGACGAATGACGGTTTCAGGATTCATATTTTTTTGAATTTCTCAAATGACATTGAATGAAGAAAGATCAAAATCAAAGTTGTATCTTTGTAGTTTTCTGAAGAAAAACGCCATTCAAATCGATTTACGGTGGCGCCATAATTGGAAGAACAGCCAGTGCTGGTTCATTAAAAAATATATCTAAAGGAAAACGCTTCATCATTTTATATATGTCCTAGTACGGCCTACTGCTAGTACCTTAAAATAAGTATTACACGACGGCGTTGACATATGGCCCCACTTGACCAACTTATCTATTATTTTCGATTTAGTTATGTATAGTACATTATTATAGCAATATGATTCTTTGCTTCTTGGTACAGCTACTACTTATATTAAAACTAAAAACTCTTCAACCTGCCAACAAGAGGTTGGACTTTTCTTTGTTTTGTCTCAATACATCAGATTTCGTACGTCGAATTTTATAATAAACCAATCCACGACATATTTCAAGTCCTAACCGCCTCGAACATAAGGTCACGGTTAATCGTGGCCTTTTAACCGAGGCGGTTTGAAAACCGCCTTGGTTAATGCATGTAACCAAGGTGGTCAAATTATAATAACCGCCTCGGTTAATGCATGTTAACCAAAACGGCTATCTTTACTTGACCGCCTCGGTTAATACATTAAACGAGGCGGTTATTATAACTAAACCACCTCTGTCAAAGTCATTAATGGAGACGGTTATTATAACCTAACCGCCTCTGTTATTATTTTCCAAATTAAAAAAATTATTTTCAGGTAATATATATTAATCATTTAATATTTTAAAAATACAAGCAATATCAAATATAGCAAATATAGATCGGATGGAACACATAGAATAAGCGTTTAAAGGCTTTGAACATATATTACAAGAGATCTGATGTCAAACATCATTTGAAGTTCCAACATGAAGTTTAAATTACATGCATACACAGAGGCACAAAGTCAAACACGTACACATAAGCGACATGAGAAGTTTATCACAAGCTAAGGTCGATCAATTAGTCGAAGATATCCGGCAACACATAATCCCTCATGTCTAGCATTGTTATCCATTTGCGTAGCTTCTCGTACTTGTCCTCGGTCGCTAGCTCACTCTCTTCGTAGAAGAACTTGCCATCGACATGACAACATTAATCGGTTACAAACTTGCCTCGGTTGGAACTGATTAACCGAGGCGGTTTTGTACTAAAACCGCCTCCGAGCTCAATTTTAAAGTGTCATGTAAAATCTTTTTGTGTAGTAGTGACGATATGAGGACATTCATCAGTATATGTGTACAACCGAGGTATTAACTCATATTATTTACCACTTTTCTAGTTGCATTATATCCAAAGCCAATATCCTTTTTCATTATTCCCAATTGTCATCGGATCCCACACTCCCACTCTTCCACACATCACAATTTCCCTTTTTTTCATGCCACATGGCGATGTTTTTGGGGCGTTCAGCTCTAGATGAGATGGCAAAAATGTCTATGCGGTCACTTGTCCAAGCATTTGTGATGGTTATGATTTGTGTTGGTCAATTTTTTTTAAATTTAATAAAATATATATAAATATTAACAACATTTATACCTTTAAATAAATTTATTATGAAAATAGATTCAACAATCTACCTAATGATACTAATTATGTATCATATTTTTCAGTCACTTTGGCTTTTCAACCAACAATGTTTTTCTCACACAAATTGATTCTTCAAAAAACGAGCAATTAACAATCAACAAAGTGCAAAAATCATCACTATGTGCTGTTGAGAAATGAAAATAGTGGCTCTCACAGAGTACGAATTATGGTAGATAGCGATGAAAGTGGTCTACATAATTCACCTGGTAGGTTCTCACTGAATCTGAATTTTGAGGATATAGAAAAGAACTTTTAACACCCATATGGATGGATCATCTAAATTAGATTGTGTGTAGATCTAAGTAGGATATGAAAGCGAACTGAATGTAGCTCAGCCGGTTGGGTTCTTTATGGTGGAATCTGTCCACCTGGATTCAAGTCTCAGACTTGACACGGGTGCTCTAGCATTTTTCTAGATTTATTCTAAGATTTAACGGTGTTATTCTTTCAGTGGTAGGCAATATGCCTATCGACAGCGAGGCGTCTATGGTGACTTCGTCAATCTCACGATTGTCAGTCCATCTTAGTTCTTTAAAGGTGCTCATAGGGGTAGGATGTGTGTGCGTTTATAGGGGTAACTCTACGCTCGTGTATATGAGTGTCTGCGTCTATAAGTAGGTCTTCGCAAAAAAAAGTACGATATAGAATTCATATCCAATGACACCAATCCATCCTATACCATTTTCTCTATGTCTGTAAGTGGGTCTTCACAAAAAAAAAAATGATATGGAATTCATATCTGATGACACCAATCCGTCCTATACCATTTTCGGCATCCTAGTGTTATGTATAAGTACCATTTCTAAACATTTGAAAGAATCTGTATCCACATCCGAATATGTGTAGTATCCTCTCCACTATGAATCCGACAAATGAAAATGAAGGATATGAAGAAGACATTATCCGCTCAAACTTGATCCAATCTGCTTTCATCGCAAACCACCGATCCAATGTGTGCTTCCATCTCTTGGTATGACCATCAATATCAATATCAATGATATAATAGAAACTATCCCTGTCATGCGGGCTGGTGAATCCGTGAGTTGCAACCTCATCCAGCAATGCTTTGACTCTCAAATACTCTAGTATCACTACCGGAATCTGGCTCTTTGCCGAGTGTCAATTGCTTTGCCGAGTGTTTTTTTTCGGGCACTCGGCAAAGAGTTCTTTGCCAAGTGCCAAAGAAAAAAAACTCGGCAAAAAAAGCACTCGGCAAATAGCCTTCTTTGCCGAGTGCCGCCAAAGCACTCGGCAAAGAGTTCTTTGCCGAGTGCTTTTTTGGCACTCGGCAAAGAGGTCTCTTTGCCGAGTGTTATTTTTTTTGGCACTCGGCAAAGAAGGTCTTTGCCGAGTGTTTTATTTTTACGCTCGGCAAAGACAGATTTCAGAGTATATTTTGGAGCGGTAAATTAATTTAAATAAAAAAAATTTCAACTACAAAGTTGTATAACTTTTCAAGATCTACAACTTTTATTTTGGCCATTTCTTAATTTGATAAAGTAAAATTAAATCTATTTACAAATCTCACATATCTCTCTCTCAGTAGTTTACGAAAACTACAAGAGAGATATATAAGATTTGTGAACAATATTTCTACCACTATGTCGGATGATCAAATGACTAAAATGAAAGATGTAGGTGTTGTGAAATTATACAACTTTGTAGTTGAATACATTTTAATTTGAATTAATTTTGCTAACTAAAAAGTACGATCGCATTTCTTAAATTTGAAATTTGAATTTTTGAAAGTATCTCGGATGGAGAAACATCCAAAATAAAAGTTATAGATCTCGAAAAGTTATAAAACTTTGTAGTTGACAACTTTTTCATTTGAATTTATCTTATCATGCGAAATCGCATTCGAATCCGTTGAAATTTAAAATTCAAATTTTATAAACGACCTCGGATGGAAAAACTCCTTAAATAAAAATTATAGATCTCGAAAAGTTATAAAACTTTGTAGTTGACAAGTTTTTTATTTGAATTCATTTAGAGTCTCAAACAAGCAATTTCACTCGATTTTGCATAATATTTAGGGAACCCAAATGAAGTGTAGATACAAGTGACTGTGTAGTGTAGTGGTAGGGGAGGTTCCGCGAGGGGGAGGTCATGAGTTCGAATCCCGCCGACACGAAGTCTCGAAAAAAATGCCACAAAAAATCCTCGCTAGATAGAGAAGAATGGGTGTTGGTCGGTGGGGTCCTCCCCCGATTAAAAATTTTTTTTTTGCTATTATTTTCGGGTTTTTTTATTTTGATCTTTGCCGAGTGTCGGGCACTCGGCAAAGACTTTGCCGAGTGCCCGAAAAAAAACACTCGGCAAAGAGGTCTTTGCCGACGGATTCTTTGCCGAAAGTGGCCTTTGCCGAGTGCAACACTCGGCAAAGCCTTTGCCGAAATGTAATATGGGTTTTGCCGAGTGCATGGGGCACTCGGCAAAGAAACGAAATCCGGTAGTGTATGCCGCGATATTATGAGACATTACATTAGAGGCACGTGCATTGTCTGAGTCCAAATATTTTATTGGAGAACATTTCTATGCGATAGAGACCATCAAAGTCTAAAGGTCAACAAAAAGGGAACGAGGGAAGTGAAAAAAATTATGATATGGCAACATCACCGCGATTTCCATGTTGGTGCCTAGTTATACCTTGTAGAGGTATTAGGTCATGCTTCAGCAATTATTGTACTGACTATGTGATTCCAAAGAATCGGTTCACTGTACGGTCATAACATTCAGGACTCTGGAAATATTTTTCATATTTTCTTCACAGATTTTGTACAAGCTAGGTTATGATAACTTGACCTAGTGGTATATAGGAACACAAGAGTGCAACTATTGTACTCACATGCATGTCACAGGTTCATTTTATGAGATCAAGGTTTTTCCAAAAGTATAGTGTCACAAAAAGTAATATATCGTACCATCTCTATATAGAATTGATAAGGGGCGGAGCTACAGTACCACCAGTGGGTGCAGCCTCATCCACAGCAAAATAGAAAAACAATGATTTTGTTCAAATTTTTATCATATATGCATTCATACAAAATTAAAATTTATGCACCCACAATGTAAGTGCACCCTCCTTAAATTCGCTTCAGCTCTGCCACTATTGATAAGCATAGAAAATTTAATCTAAACTATAAGGAATTTTAGGAAATTCCTTAACTTAGTTCAAACGATAGCATTCACACGTATGTCTCCCATTGCTATAATCTCAGAATATAATACAACCTAAAATTTTTAAATACTCTCTCAAAATAAATTAATCTGTAGGGTTATGTTCTTAAGATAAATATTTTAAAGATTAACCAGATTTATAGAAACTAGTGTCAACATTTACCCCAACAATTCTAAAATAAATTTTCATTAGTAAGGTCATGTGATATAGGAGTATCAACTTTAAAAAATTGACTTAAGACATCTAGAAACTGATTTCATCGTAGTCTAAGCCCTTGTTTAGATTGCAACTTTTTCCATTTTGAAGTACTGTAATACTTTCGTTTTATTTGGTAATTATTATTTAATTATAGATTAACTAGACTTAAAAGATTCGTCTCGCTGTACAATTAGTTTTTTTACTTATATTTAATGTTTCGTGCATGTTGCTAAAAATTGATGTGATTGAGAGAGAGTAAAAAAAAAAAATCTGAAATTTAAAAGCAATCTAACCCTAAACCCCAAATTTATACTATTTGAGTGACGGCAGCACAATATGTTTTCAAGGCAGGGACCCACCGTACCTGCCGTTCAGTCCAGCAGCCGCATTGATGAGAGAGTATTGCAGTTGCAGAGGTCCAGAGACATAGCCGCCACATTCATTCATTTGATTGGGATCGGGCGCTTCTTAGGTTCACAAATAAGTTGCATTCCCTGCACTGTAGTATTTCGTTTGTATTTGATAAATATTGTCCAATCGTGACCCAACTAGACTCAAAAGATTCGTCTCGTGATTTACAACTAAACTGTATAATTAGTTATTTTTTTACTTATATTTAATGCTCCATATATGCGGGTAGAAATTGATGTGATGGAGAAAGAGTGCAAAAACTTACAACTTGCATGCAAAGAGAACAAGACCCGGATGTCGATCGTATTAACGGTGACCTCGGCATAATAAACCGAACCCGAAATCTGAACCCAAACAGACTGAACCTGAAACCAAACAGACCGACAATTCGGTCCTTGGTCCATAGTTTGATTGGGATCGGATGTCGATGCATGGAATTCATTTCTGATGATGACAACAATTCTGATGTGAATATTCCTATGCTGCTATTGAGTCCACAATTCTGGCAAGGAGCCAATTAAACCATCAATCCAATTTGCTTCTATCTCCAATAATAATTTTAGGGACAATGTGGCGATGACAAAAGGCACTCTTGCTGCAAAGGTTTTCTAAGATCCATGCTCAATTTAATGAGCCACAGAGCATTCTGTGATTAGTAATTCTTTGGGCAAAACTACTGATAGTTGGACAAGTGCAGCTGTTGCAACTAATAAATCTCCCTATACCATTTTCGACATCCTAGTGTTATGTATACCTAGCATTTCTCACATTTGAAAGAATCTATATCCTCAACTGAATGTGTTTAGTATCCTCTCCACTTTGAATCCGACAAATGAAAATGAAGGATACGAAGAAGACATTATCCGCTCTACTCGATCCGATCCATCAATATCAAGTATACAGTAGAAACTATCCCTGTCATGCTGGCTGCTGTGACCTAGTAATATTTATTTACTTATCTTCCTTGCTGAGTCCACGAGTTTTCAACCTCATCCAGCAATACTTTGAGCCTTTGACTCTAGCTAAAATGCTCTAGTACCGCAATATTACGAGACAATTACATTAGAGGCACGTGTAATTGTCTGAATCCAAATATTTTACTGGAGGAATGGAGATCAAACGCTACATTTAATTTCCCTGCGATAGAGACCATCCAAGTCAAAATGTCAAACAAAATGGAATGAGGGAATTAAAAAAAAAAACTATGACATGTGGCAACATCACCGCGATTTCCATGTTGGTGCCTAGTAATACCCTTTACTAGAGGTGTAGCTCATAGTTTTGCATCTATGGCATTATTGTACTCACTACATGATTCCAAAGAATTTGTTCACGGTACGGTCATAACATTCAGGAGTTTGGAAATGCTTTATGAAATTTATAGAAAATGGGGGTCAAAATTTATGAATATTTTGAAGATTAACCAAATTTATAGAGTTATCTTAATACTCCCTCCATATAAGAAAAGGAAGTCGTTTTGGATAGTGACACAGTCTTCAAAATATAACTTTGACTTCATATTTTTTTATAAAAATACTCATCACAAAGTGATATATTTATACTTTTATAAAAGTATTTTTTAGATAAATCTATTCATATGATTTTTATATTTTCAAACTCAACAACTTAAAAGTATTTATGATTTATGTTCCCAATATTTAACCTAAAGCTTATCCAAAACAACTTTTTTTCTATATGAAGGGAGTATAAATATTTTAAATTTTAACCAAATTTATAGAAAATAGGGTCAAAATTTGTGACACAAACTAGTATAATTAATATAAAAATATGTTTTCATAGTATGGTCATCAAACTTAAAAAAAGTGACTTAAGACATCTAGGAACTGATTTCATCATACTAGTAAATTATAGTTATATTTTAGAGTGATGGCAGTACTATGTTTTTAAGACAGGGACCCACCGTACCTGCCTGCCGTTCAGTCCAGCAGCCGCATTTGATGATAGAATTGCAGTTGCAGAGGTCCAAAGGAGACGTGCGGCTAGCAGCCACATCGATTGGGACCGGATGTCGATCGTATTAACGGCGATGATGACCGGACGATTGATATTTGTTCAATTTGGATTGATGAAAAGGCAGCTAATATTTAAAATTGATTGACTTTGTGATCCACGCACCAATCACCAATAATGTCCACTGGTAGTGGTACTGCTGGTACGTGACGTGAGTGACGCTATCTTTCATTGATTATTTGATTTGACAAATTGATAAAAATAGAATAAGAACATAGTATACATGGGAAGAAATTGCACATTTAGCTATTGATGGAATTGATTCACAGATATAGAGAAAAAGGTTTAACTATGGTTGCAGTTAAAACTCTTGACATGGAGTATATGATCGTTGCCTTTGGGTTTGAGCGACAAGGATATATAGAGAAAGCAGATTATATTAGTATGTATTACTCCCTCCGTCCCAAAAAAAAGAATGACGTTTTGCTTCCCGAGAAACAACCGCCGACAATTTTTTTATAAATAATAAATGTCATCGTTAGTATCATAATTAGTATCATCTGAAAGATCTTTAGATCTAGTTTTTTAACAAATTTATTTGAAGATATAAATATTATACGTATTTTCTACAAATCAAGTCAAACTTGTGGCACGAACACCCAAAACGTCATTCTTTTTGGGACAGAAGGAGTATATAATAGATGAATATATACTTTCTCCATCCTATTACAGAAGTCGCTCGTTCTCGCTTTTTTTTGAAAGTTATCCTTGACTAAAGATATATAAAAGAATATTAATATTTATAATATATATTGCCTACATTCTATTTTATTTGACGTACACACATATTAAAATTCAAACTTTAAAAACTTTGACTAATAATTAGATTAATAATTTTTAACTATTATAATATAAATTTTTATGATCAGATATGTAAAGAATTATAGAATTTAATAATAATACTTTTATAAGCATAAATAATATCATATAAAACAAATGAATGGTCAATGTGTAATCTAGGAGACCATGTCATACTAACTTGTGCCAGATAAAATGGAACTAGAAAAGTAATTAGTATCAACGATCATTAAATATACTTTTATAATGATATATGGTACACGTATTACCTATAAATTTAATTAAAGCTGAGAAAGTTTAATTTGTATGTATCCTGTCGCGACTTTTTTTCTGGCACAGCAGCAGGCTTGTATAGCGTGATCTTTGCCCGCTAGTTTCCTAAAAACAGTCAGACTTCAGACAATCCATGGTTATTATTAGTCTATTCCATTTTTTACGGCGTGGTTTGTCTGCGTTTCACTTGTAGTAATAATACTAAAGAAATCTCTCCGGTCGTAGTTAGGCGACGCCATGCATTGCACTAAATCTGCAGAATCGTGCAACGATGGGCCGGCCAACTTTATTCGTTCCTAGTAGCTCCTTTCGTAGCGGTTTCATAATTTAATAATGCTGCAAAGTTTGCATGCAGTGCGTGGTGTTGCTGTCCACGAGAAACTGAAATGCTAGTTGGACGACGTGTTAGAATCGATAGGACCTATAAATTCAAATTTGTTTAAAAAGTAAAACGACTGATTTGCTTAAAAAAATTATGATTTTATGATTCATAAATCGACTGACAAAGTAAAACGAGCTGTTTGGACCTAACATATACGGCGCTGTTTTGTTGTTCTTCCTATCCTGCATCAGCGGCCCTCTTTTGTTTAGTACTAGTACTACTTTATTATTATATTAGTTAAATTGCTCTGACCGTACGCCGCAATCCAAGTCTACGATGCGCGCATGCATGCAGCCTGCTGTGCAGCAGCAGTGCATGCACAAGACAACCGTGACAGAGTCTGCCCGCCCTTTTCCAGTCAACGTACGTAGTAGAGGTCGGCCTGAAATCCAATGCGAGGTTTCTTTTTCCCACTCGTCAAAAAACAAGAAAAATTCTGGCCAACATGAGAGAGAGAGAGGGAGAGTCTGCGTGGCCGCCGGAGAAAGTTGGATGCAGGGACGGGGGGCTGAGCCTGCTACTGCCTGCCGCCGCGCCTTCCGCTCCACTGGGTCTGGGTCTGTTGCTTGGGGGGCCCCACCGCTGGGTCCGTCGCTGATTGGATGGGTGCGTACTATCCGCACTCATTATACTCTAAATTCACCCTCTAAAAACAATATTCCGTCCTAGTCTTTTCTATATACTACTTTCTCCCGCACCCATGTATACTTTATATCATCATCTATATCAAAAGTGGAACCCACACATCAGATTTTTCTTTTTTTTTCTTTACCTCTCTCCTTCCCCTTTCTCTCTCGATGTCGCCACCCGTTCCTCCCCAATCTCTGTCCCCGCCACCATCCCTCCCTCCCCGTCTTTCTCCCCCCCCGGGGGTGGATGGAGGCGCTGGCGCTTGCGTCAACAACGGGGCCGGCGAGCCGTGCCGCTCTGCACGCGGTCGACGAGCGCCGTCAATCACCAGCTGTCACCAGGCCCGCTCCGCCGCCACTGGCGAGCCCACGCGGGTCGGGCGAAAGGGCCGCTCGGGCGCTGCTGGGCCGGGCGAAGCCCGCTTTGGCCGCGAAGCGAGTCCGCTGCGGGGTCGGCGAAAGGGGCCGCGCACGGCCATGCAGGCGACGGCGCTCACGAAGCGAAAGTGTGCGGTGGCTTTCGTGGACGCGGCGAACGACGGCGCTCGCGCGGGCAAAGGCGACCGAGGGGCGAAAGGTGGGCGCTTACTACGGCGGCTGAGATCGCGCTGCAGGCCGGGCGCGCTGCTCTCCTCGCTCCTCTCTCTCCTCTCTCTCCCAGGCGTGCAGCTGGGCGGCGACCCTCCGACGCCGCAGCAGGCCCCGCGCCCTCTCTCCCGTTACGATCAGCGAGGTGGGTCATGGCGCAGAGCGGGCGCCCAAGATCCGTCCGCCAGTCCCGCCCGAAGTTTGGCGTGCGGGCGTGGTACCGGAGGCGATGCCGGACGCCGCTGCAGCCCTCTTGTCCGAGGTGGCACACGGTAAATTCCTTTTCCGGATTGCATACCGTGCCCACTGCGGATAGCTATCGTTAAGGTCGATGCAGCATGGAACGTGGACGATGCATGAGCTGATGGGGCAAGGGCAGGCAGGCAGGGGCGGGTTTCATCGAAGCTGCCGCGCGCAGCGCAACCACACACTTGCATTTAATTTGCATGTACACTAGCTGATGAGTCACTGACTGGCGCATGCAATGCGCAAATATTAAAGCGCAGTGGAGGTCGACACCAACATGAACTCTGAATCAGAGTCGTGCCATGACAGCATGACAAGGAAGAATGGAAGGAACGTCTGCTTCGTTGTATTCAGAGGTCGAGCAGAGCAGAGCAGCCGGCCTCGTTTCTGAGCAGTTTCACGATTGCAACTTTTGCCTAAATATAGATTGCGCGTGCTTCTTCTTGTTTTCTTGACTTCTACCTGCAGTTGCCGTGATTCTGAACTTTAGAGCGGCAAAACAAACGAAATGGGTTCAAATATTTGACTACGACATTTCTGCCTACTCTAGAAACTCAAAAGGCAAATTCTATAACGTGTAGTAACTGATTGTACGTGTTCGCGGCCACGTACTGTAGTAATAACAGGAGGCCTAATGCTTGATAAAGGGAACGGTCTTCGCTTGCTTTCCAGTTTTCCATGCCTATGTGCTACCTGTATCTTATTGCACCGTCCTGGTACTACCATTCAATCTCGCCGTACACGGTCAGTCAATCAGATGGCCGGTCAACCTGGAGACATGGAATTTTTGTGGAAAGCGAAAGAGATCGTCGATCCACACAGTTGGACACGAGGAGACGACGGATCCAAGATTTGATTGACTGCTGGTGCTGGGCTAGTTTTAGAAATGAGAGGTGAGTGAGCCCTCCTCCACGCGCCCCTGCCCACACAACGCGTTGGATACGTACCCCTACCCTGCTATTTTTTGTATGGCCTGACTGATTACTAGAATAGATATGGTAGAGAACCGCACGTAGTGCGGTACGTGCGGGTGGCAAGAGCCGGTGGGTGGCTGCTTGCCGGCCAGCGTTCGAAGCCCGGCTTCGACCCTGTTTCTCACATGGGAACAGTAGGTTTCCAATCTTTGCTTGGAACAGGTTCCAAGCATATGTCTTTCGCGCGTGGTGCCACAAGGAGATTACGACGTGTCTGTCGTCTACGGAGTCAGAGGATTTCGGTGATCTCAAGAAGGACGCGATCTTCGGTCTGTGTGTAGTTGTAGGTCTGTTTGTACACAGGTGTGCAGGGTAGTGTGGGTGTGTACGGTAGTATATGCGTGTGTTGAGTGGGTGTGCATATATATGAGCAGATGCTACGGCTGTACCCAGACGAGAGGCATTCAAAAAAAAGAATTGATTTGGTAGGGGGATGAGTGATGACTGACTTTTCTCTTTCAGTTCCGTTGGAAATCTTCCTGTCGCAGTGCTGTATATAATAATTTACTACTCCCTCCATATCGTAATTAGAAGACGTTTTGGACATAATTATGATTATCAAAGAGTCGTTAATTAGGGGTTAGTTTTTCCTGTTTGCCCCTATTAAATAGGATTGCGGGTGCATTGTTTGCATGAAACAAACAAAGTCCAAGTGGCTAGCGTGGTGAGGCTGGTGTCCCAAGGTCCTAGGTTTGACCACTGGCGGCCACTCTATTTTACCGGATTTTACGGTCCGCGAGCGTGAACCCATGAAGTCAAGGAGTCCGCGATTAATGAACCCATGAAGTCGAGGAGTCCGCGATTAATGACCAGGCGGCCATGCGAACCGGCGTGCGGTCCTGGCCAGGGGTAGTCGCATCCAAAGCTGCCATTAGTATCCTGAACGTCATCTTTTGCTCCAAACAGCCTGGACACCAGAACGTCCTTCTTTTACGATACGGAGGGAGTACTGTATATAACTAAATGGTTTAATCAAGCCAGCGAATCCCTTAAAAAACATGTCTACGCTGGCGTCTCCTGCCTCCTAATTTATTGATGCCGTTTTCACAACAATGCTCCACAGTGATGTGCATTGCATTGTAGTAAACAGAGAAGAGAAGCTGAAGCTATGGAGGAGAGCTATGCCAAAGAGAGTCTAACCCTTACAAAATGCAAGGATTCAAATCCTAGAACTTCTAATCAGATGATCCTATGGCATTGAAGTGACGAGGGCTCTAATTGTTTACAATCATGATGCTAGTTAGCATGGATGATCCAAATAAAGGATTAGCATGCTATTACATAGGATTTGGATCCCATGAACGGACCTAGAGTCAACATCGATGTCTATGAGCAATTAATTTGCATCTGTTTGATCAGCTCTGTTCAGCTGGATTTATAAGTTAGCTGATTTCGATTGGTTTGCTATATATTCTTTGCGTTCGAAATTAGTCGTTTCGATTTCTTTGTGTGTCGAGACCATATACACCTGGCTTTTTTAGGTGTTACAAAAATATGCATTTTTTTACTACGTGATAGCATCACCATTGTGTGATTCAATTCTATTATTAGTCACTATCTTTAATTACAAAAACCAACATTCGTGTTGGAGGTGATATCCTCAGCAATTAAGATGATGATGGGGCACACTATTAGTAGAAGAGAGGAGAGGGCTTGTTTGTGGCAACCGCATCGCATCGGCTACGGCGCGAAGCTGTGGGAACGGAACGGAACGACGACGGGTGCGGTCAAGGCCGCGCGTGTGCGCTCCGGCCCAGCGTACGGACGCGGATCGGAGAGAACGGTCCCCTCCGTTTTTTTTTTTTTTTTTTTTCTAAAACAAGTGTGCGCGTGCGATTGCGTGCGGCTTTTCCTTTGCCCGTTCTAGTTGAGTGCCGGACAAACGGAGGAATAAGACAGACCATCCTTTTTACTGGCAGATTCTCTCCTCAAGTGCCACCAGCGTGTACTTTACCTTTTTTTGGAACAGCAGCATGTAGGAGTATGTACTTTTGATCGAAAACCCACATTGGAGAAAAATTCACGCTCTGTTGAAAAATTCAATTCAATTCAATTCAACGTTAGATCAAAACTAAACTATTTTAGATTTAAAGAAAATTTGGAGAAAATATTACCAACAGTATATGATGTGGAGGAAAGAGAGAGAAATACCGTTGTTTTATGAAAGAACCACCTTGTGAGTTAAAATTTATAACTATAAGACAATTTATATATCATTGTACATATGATTGTTGTCATACAACTTATAAAAAAAATATTACCAACAGTATATGATGTGGAGGAAAGAGAGAGAAAAATACCGCTGTTTTTATGAAAGAACCACCTTGTGAGTTAAAATTTATAACTATAAGACAATTTATATATCATTGTACATATGATTGTTGTCATACAACTTATAAACATTCCTTTATTATATATATAAATTAAATTAAGGACTCTAAAATTATTACAAGACAACTTAAAGATAATTTGTTGTACTTGTTATTTTTTAAATCATCTTTTAGTTACGTGGCAATACAAGAGACTACGTATCATGAGGCATTACCGGTGCAGGCGCCATAATTTCTGAGTCCCTCACCGTACGCCGCAGTCCAAGTTGATCCACGGTGCGCGCATGCATGCATGCACAAGACAAACCGTGCCAGAGTCAGCCGACCATTTTTGCAGTCAACGAACGTAGAGGTCGGCCTGAAATCCGGTTGCAAAGTTTCTTTCTTTTTCCACTCGTCAAAAACGAAGAAAAATTCTGGCCGAAAGAGAAAGAGAGAGGGTGCCGGGCAAAATTGGATGCGTGCGTACCCCGTAATTGTTGGTTGGCACAAGCACAACACAACGCAAAGCTCGACAGCTCGATGGAGCATGGAAACGTCGATGCATGGGCAGCAGGCGGGCTTCATCGAAGCTGCCTCGCGCTGATAAGACACGACGACTGATTTGCTGTAAAAAAATACTGTTTAAACGGCTACTGATTAATAATATAAGCGAATAGGGCTACAGATACACGTACATTTGCATCTGCACTGATGTGTCACTGGCCTGGCTGGCGCATCAACTCGATGGAAGCAGAGTCGTGCCATATGACCGCATGACAAGGAAGAAAGAAAGGAACGGCTACTTCGTTCGTCGATGTAATGACAAGTCAGATGAGGACCTCGAGCAGAGCAGAGCAGCCCCAAACTTTTCGCCAAAATAGTTTTGCGTGCTTCTTGTTTTCCTCTACCTGCTTCCATGATTCTTAGCTTTCAGAGCGCCAAACAAACGAAAATGGGTTCAAATATTTGACTGACCGCGATATTAATTGAAACTCAAAAGGCAAATTCTATATCCTGCAGTGACTAGGGCCTTGTTCAGTTCGTGAAAAACTTGCATTCCCTGCACTGTAGCATTTCGTTTGTATTTGATAAATATTATCCAATCGTGGCCCAACTAGGCTTAAAAGATTCATCTCGTGATTTACAACTAAACCGTATAATTAGTTATTTTTTTTACTAACATTTAATGCTCCATCCATACGGGTAGAAATTGATGTGATGGAGAGAGAGTGGAGAATGTTGCAACTTTCGTTGCAATTGAACAAGGCCTAGCTGATGTACGCGCTCGGCCACTGTAACCGGAGGCCTAATGCTTAAATTAGGGAACGGTCTTCTCCTGCTTTCCAGTTTTCCGTGCCTAGTTACACGTACTGCTACCATTCAGTCTCGCCGTACACGGTCAGTTTGAGCTGCTGCTGCTACAGAATTGGCAGTCAATCAGATGGCCGGTCAAGGTCAACCCGTAGATCTGGATGCATTTCAGTTTTGTCATAGAAAGATATGCATTTTGTACTATGTGGTCTAATCACCATTCTACGATTCATCCAAAAGAATGATCTTCACAAACCAAACCTTCGGCTTGAAGGTGATTTGCTCGGTGGCTAGCGTGGCTTCAGGCTGGAACTGATCGAAGAGGGCACATTAGTGGAACAGAGGAGAGCGTTTGTTACTTTGTTTGTGTCTAGTAAGTGGGCAAATCGGGCAGGTGCGGCACATGCACGCTAGCCCTAGCAGGTGGAGGAGGCGTTGTTGTTCGGTTGGTCAAGGCCAATCTGCCAATCTGTGGGAAGATTGCAAGAAATTTGTATGCGAAGAACTACAGCACTTTCGTTTGTATTTAACAAATATTATCCAATCGTGACCCAACTAGACTCAAAAGATTCGTCTCGTGATTTACAACTAAATGGTATAATTAGTTATTTTTTACTTATATTTAATGTTTTATATATGTGAGTATAAATTGATGTGACGAAGAGAGTGGAAAAACTTGCGATAACTGAAAGAGAACAAGGCCTGAGCGGGGGAGATATGGACGACGACGACAGCGGGTCCGGTCAAGGGCGCGTGCGTGTGCTCCGGCTCCAACGCCAGCGGACGGACGGACGCGGATCGGAGACGACGGCACGACGTCGACGTGCGCGGAGAGACGGAGATACTAGTATATGAATAGCAGTGTTTGTGCGCGTGCGTTGCGTGCGGCTTTTCCTTTGCCCGTTCTGGTTGAGCGCCGGAACAAACGGAGGAATAAGACAAGCCACCGCTTTTTACTGGCAGATTCTCCTCAAGTACCAGCATGTACTTTACTCTTCCTTTTTTTGGAACAGCAGCATATACGTACTTCTGATCGAAAACTATATTCTTACTTCCTCCGTTCAAAAAAAGATCAATTCAATTCAACATTTGATCAAAACTGAACTATCTTAAACTTAATGAAAGTTTTAGAAAGATATTACCAACATTACGACTCCAAATTAGTACACTAACGAGCGACGAGAATTCGGTTTGGTTTATTCGGTTTCTTACAATTTCAGTATTCAACAACCAGTATCTAACCTGTTTAATTTCTTACAACATTGAAAACGGGTAAGTTCGACACCTTCATTTTTTTCGGTTTAAACTGAACTGCCTGTAGTCCAAACTTGGCAAGGGTGGCTGATGCCTCCTTGCTCATCATCATGGCGTGCAGCTTGCTTCCTCCCTCCGAGCTTCTTGATGCTCCTGCTGTTCACCACCTTCTTGCTCGCCGCTGCACTAGTTATCAGGCGTCTCCCTTGCTCACATTGGGCGTCGCACCGGACCGCTCTGGCGCTCCATGATGTAGATGCGCGCCGGCCAGCCCTATAACTCCACCACATTTGTCAGTCAGGGTTCGGAGTGCACCAGTGGAGTATGAATTGTGGAACTTGGACGACGGGCCATGGTGAGCTGCTCTCCACGTCTGGACTCGTAGATGGTTTTTTAGCTAACTTATCAAACCAGTACGGTTTCTTTACAAAACTTATCAAACTATAACTGAAATTATCAGATATTCCAGTATGCCTTCGAAAATCGGTTTTGTAGCTAGCTTAGGGCCACTTTGGTATAGCTTCACTTCTTGATGCTTGAGCTTCATTTCTTTATTCTTCGAAGTAGTGATTTTGGTGGAGAGCAAGGTGGGGAGCGGATTAGAATCAATTCTAAAGTGATTCCTGTGGAAAATGAATGGGGAGTAGTGGGATCCGAAGCGGTGCAGTTTATAGAGATTGAAAAAATGAAATAAGTTCTTCCTCCCACTACTACAGGGAAGGGCTTTAGCCCCGGGCCGTAAGGGCCTTTAGTCCCGGTTACGGAACCGGGGCTAAGATTTCGGGACTAAATGTGTAACAGAACCGACCAATTTATAAAAGCATAAGTGAAAAATCACTCGCTAAGCAAGTAATCGTCACACTTAAGCCATTATAAACCCGGTAGTCCGGAAATCTCGAAGGATTTCAAACCAAACATCACCAACCAAGATCGTACAAGTTTAGCGTCACCATTCACACGTTACAACATTTCACAAATAGTTCGACAACATCAGAGTGCGGAAATAAAGTTATTACAAACCAAGTTCTTAAAATCCGAGTAGCGAAAGCAAAGTAGTTTTGAAAGCTCAACCCAACTCACGCATTTTTAAAGATTAATACAAAGGCCAGTCCGAGTCTATCCATCAAAAGCGGTTGGGGAGAATACTAAGATTAACCTTGCCCAAGGTCTTCTAGTCCATCGAAAAGACAGGTAGCACAAGTACCCGTGGAAGGTATGTCCGTCTGCACAAACAACAAGCGGGAAAAACCCTGAGTACGAGAAGGTACTCGCCTAGACTTACCCGACCGACTCAAAATAAAAGACTCCAAAGAGTATGACAGGCTTTATCCGGGGATAGCTTGACTCTTTTTTGCATAAAGGCGGTAATAACATTTAAAGTGGTAGCTCACTTAACCATTCCTATTTATGCTAGGTGAGCACCTATACTATGCATCATTATAGTATATTAGTCATGATTAAGTAAGCAAGTAGTAACCATAATCATAATCATTAGCTTAACCCATCATCATCATTAACCACATTCCATAATCATTACTACGATGCTTTGCAGCTCAAGTCAAGGTGTTCACCGTCCCAGAACGATGGCGATTCGAATCGATTACTACCGAGCTCGGGGGGTATTCCTCACACAAACCACACTCACCCGTCGGTGAGCTACGCATCACCGTGGCACGTATCCGGGAAAACAAGTACGCTGGACTCGCGCATAGAACCACCGTACCGAGGGACCGCCCCGATGCCTTAGCCAGCCATGCTGGACCTCGGACTTACTCTTCGCGCCCCTGTGGTCCCCCATCCATCTCCAATACGGTGCGAACGGATCGAGAACCGGCCTGGATAGTGTTAGGCTTCGCGGTCGGAAGTGCTTATCCGGCCAGCTAAATGTGAGGCATGCGTTCAATATGACTTGCGGTACAACAACGGTACGGTCTTTAATCGACACAGACGGAATCACTGTGGTCCAACCACCCCACAAGACTCCGCCCGGTCTCCATTTATCACAACCATAACCATCAACCAGATGATATCAACATAAGCCTTCCATCAATCATAAGTAACCACCTATACTCGCGGATGACAGGAAATTACCCGACTTCTACCGTCTAAGCAAGCTAAGCATAATACTCGCCCTAGACTAACAGGGTATATCAAGGTGGGTAATTCAATGGTAAAGTAAGGATATAATGCATCAACGGTTGCACACAACTCCTATACTTAATGCAACAATCATAAAGCATAATTAGACTGTTAGAAAGCATAGGTAAGTAGATGCTCCGGTGCTTGCCTGGAATATGACACAAGTCAGTGTTGTTAGATGGTAATCACTTGGCGAGCACCTCCCGTCCATCATCAGGATAAGTCCACCAAGCATCGTCTTCGGGTTTGGCATCCACATCTCGTCCTTCACGTAGTTCATCTAGCGTACCTAGATGAGATGCAAGTACATGAATACATGAAAATGTAATAGATGATGCATCACATACACAAAACAAGACAAGCAAATTCACACCAGATGATATGAGCACTTAGAGGGCAAACTAATCCCAATCAAGTCAAACATTGGTATAGCTAACATATCAAATATAATACCAATATACAAGATCTCAGGTGTATTAAGTTAACCAACATCGAAGACATGAGACACACTAATCAACATACAAAATAAATAACTAGAACTAGAATTATCAATTTCTGGACATACGAGTAGCAGCTGAGTAATTAAGTCATATCTAGAGTTATGAAACTCTAAATGACTTGCAACAAGACAATCTGGAAAGTTTATGAAATTGCCTATAATTCATCTTTAATCATCCAAGCATGATTCACAAGTTTAGCAGGTCAAAATGATACAAGTACAGGATCAGGTCCTGACAAGACAGAGAGCAACTAAAACTGTTACCCAAACATTCATAGCTGTAGTTTCCAAGCCACATAGCCAAATGCCACTAAATTTTAGCAGCAACTAGATACATGAATTATCTACAACTTTTATATTCACAAGTTTTTCATAAAACATCATTTTGATCATGCAAAACTTAAAGCTTCACAAACTGTCCAGAAAAAGCTGATTCTAAGCAATAATTATATTACTCATGTTGAGACTTGCAAATTGAGCATAACCAATGTTACCAACAGGTTACATATATTAAATAAATACTAGAAAACATAGTTTCCACTCCTAAATAAATTATTTTCATCTCCTTTTCTATTTATTTTGATAACAAGGTGAATTAAGGACATATATGGAACACATATCAAAAGTGCACAATAAATTCTAAGAAAATTAAAGTAGCTCACATATACTACCATTAGCATATAGTTCAAATTTCATAATATTTCAATAAGTATAGTAACCTCTATGAAAAAGACAAACTGCTAATGCAATAAATCATATGAGAGCAAGATAAATCTAAAACTCGACCTTTTCTGTAAGTACATGACCATGTTAGAGTTTCTCAGGTCACTAAAACATTATGAAAAGGCAGTGGAACCATATTTTCCATTTTTCCATTTTTATTTGAATTATTATTCAATTAAATCCGATTCCTAGGCATTAAGCAAGGTAAATCAATAACTCAATAAAACTGCATCCAATGAACCTTAAATTTTTATCACAGTACCAACATCACATGTGGAGCCTACCATTCAAATTTTACATTATTTGGAGTACCACAACATCGGATATGAAATTAACAAGAGCAAACCCTAGGTAGCAAGGATCTATTTTTACTGCACAAACTTTCTACTAAAATATGCAGTATTATCACTCCAATGCAAAGATCTAATCACAAGGATCCCAAAAGTCCTCATTTGCTATTTTACGATTTTTCTATGAATTACTACGAATTATAGAACTTTCAGCCAATTTCTTGAAAAAGAAAAACATAAAACCAAAAAAGACAAACACTTTGCATCAGGAACCCTGAACGTTTATCTATTCAACCCGCAGTCCAAAGCACTGTTCTACACTGTAGCACTGAGTCATGAACTTTGCATAAAAAATCCACAAAAGAGTTTCTATTTACGCCACTGGGTACTTCTTCTTCTTCCTTACGCACACAGAGAAGAGGACAGAGCGCAGAGGCGGCTCGAGACCGGCCAACTCCGGCTGATGGCTGGCTAGCGACGGTGAGGAGGGCGGCGAGGCGGCTCGGCGCCAGCGCAAGCACCCGCCGGCGCCTTGGCTCGGCTGGCGGCCTCCAGAGGCCAGGCCACGAAAGCAAGCGGCAGCCGGCAACGACGCCAAGTCCGCTGGCCGCGGTGTTCTGGCGACGGCAGCGACCGGGAAAAAGCGCGGAGACACGCCAAGAGGAGGAGAAGGTGGTGCCGCGGCTCGGTGGAGGGTGAAGTGGCGCGGAGCAGGAGGGACGACGGCGGCAAAGTGGGAGCTCTGTCCCCGGCCGGCCCATGGCGGCAGCCACGGCGAGCACCTCCAAAGCAAGCGCGAGGCGAGGGAGAGGACGGGAATGAGTGAGGGAGGAGTGGGAGCTCGGCGCAGCCCTCCCCATCGAGCAGGGAGGCAGGGCGCGTGTCCAGGGCGGACGACGCGGCATCAGCTCGCAAAGAATGGTGGGCACGCCGAACTACGCATGGTTGACGCGGCCGGCATTTCATCGACACCGCGCACGATGTTGCAGAACGTTGTGGGTTGGTTCTGGGCCACCTCTGGTCCGAATTGGATCATGGCCTCAAAACAAAGTTTGTTCAGCTCGGCCTACTCTACAGATTCCATTAAGGGTGCTCGGCCATAAGCTGCATAGATTAGGAGATAAAGATGCTCAAACTTGACGCTGTCAGCACAGTAATACCTGTCGAAAATAGATGTCAAACCATGTCAAACGCAGTCGGATGGATGCCATATTTTGGTATGCTCTTCCTTGATGAATCACCTTTAACTTCTATTTTGGGTCCAACTCAAATTACTTAACGAAATTTGGAGAACGCGAGACGTCGACGTCGAGAACTCCAATTTCAGGTTTTAGAATTATTTTAAAACTCTAAATCAGCCCTCCACTCTGCCTATTGAGCACTTTTTTGAGCATGTTATGCACATTTTCATGATTTGGCCCTTAAACAAAGTTTGTTCCATATAAAATTCTCTACAATTTTGATTAAGGGTGCACCATCATGCAAACTCTCTAAGCTACACTTTATAAACGGTCAAACAAAAGTGCGCTAGAGGTCAAAATGAGTTAACCATCATATAGAAGCATTTTCTGGGCATTTGATCAACATGAACCCTTCATAACTTTTGTTGTAGAGTTAATGTAGAGTTATTTGATCAAGGTTGCATGACTTGGTTGAATCTCCATATACTCATACACTTGATAGGTCCTTTCAAGCAAAGATAAAGTTTATCATTTCATGTGGCTCTTTGATTCCAAACTTCACGAAACTTTTCAAGTGATCCCTATAGATGGATAGTGATGTGAGACATATGAAAGAAAGTTCATTATCACTACTCACATATATAGTTTAAGTCCAATCTTGCTGCTAACTAGTGACTAACACCTAGGGTGTTACAAAATGTCCCACCTTTAGTCCCTGTTCCGCGGCCCGGGACTAAAGGTCCATTTTAGTCCCGGTTGGTAACACCAACCGGGACTAAAAGGTGCGCCAGGTGTGCCACACTGGCCGCCACTTTTAGTCCCGGTTGGTGTTACCAACCGACTAAAGAGTTTTTTCTTTTTTTTCCTTTTCTTTTCTTTTTAGTTTTTCATTTAGGGTTTACAATTATATTATTATTTTCGAATGCGTATTGTTCGGCCGCTAGTTTATGTAAACGCCAAGCACCTATAATTTATATAATTTAGAGCATTACATATAAATATACTATATAACACTATATATATATTATACATATCTATAGGTCCATAATATAAAATTTACACATATGCATCACGGATAAAGTATTTACAACACAATTTATCTCCGCCACTCAAGCATCGTACAAATGATCATCTTAGTTTGGTTTCATTGGCTCCTCGGGGGTTGAAGTAGCACTCGCCGCCGGGATTCGGGACTTGGTCGTTAAGAAATCCCGCGATTGTCTCCCTCGAATTCCTTTTAGGCGGACCGCATCCAACACCTTTTCCTTCAACCACGTCTCTTTTTAATAGACATTAAAGAAAAAAAGTTAGAGGTATGAATAGAATTTATTAAATAGCAACAAATAAATGAAATGAACTTATTATATATACATTTACATACTTTTAGGTGCTCTAGATTAGTTCTTTTGGCATAGACCGTCGAAAACTCGCACACATAATAGCCACACAAATTGTTGCCCTAAGTGTCCGTAGAACCCATCGAAGTAGGATAGGCTTTGAAAGTGGCGCTTTCAAATCTGGGCGGTGTTTCACGCACGAACCAAGCCCAAACCCTAGCAATAAAACGATCATTATTAATTATCTATTACCGAGTTAAAGAGCAAAAATTAATATTTAGAGATTGAAGTTACCCTTGGATAATATCTATCATTTCTTGGTAATCTTCCCGTGGTTTTCCCAACGAGTCATAGATTACCAAGTGACATTGCCGAGATCAATCACAACGAGTCATAGATTACCAAATTTTTTTAGAATTTGCCCCAAGTACTTGGCCTGTACCCTCATCGAATTCGACAGAATGTACCGACCCTCCAACGGCTTCTTCTTCGCCTCGCACTTTTCTACTCTTCCCTAAGTCGTCGCCGATCCGTAGGGCTATACGTATGTAGAAACATAAAGAAGTATAAATATATTTACACAAATGCCATTCATTTTAATTTCATGTGTATACATATATAATAGATTAGAGATAGACCTCATCGGGAATTGTCTCGCACAAGTTCTTCATAATCGGGCATCGCCTCCCATCATCTATTTGTTCATTATCATCACCTTGGATTTGGGGATTTTGATTGCCGCCGCCAAGTTGATTATGTCCATCATTGCATCATCCATGTTATCATTCGGATCGGTTATTTCTGCAAAAATATATGAAAAGATGTTAGAATTCAATTTGTCATGTAGCGCCACAAGAAAAAAGGAACATAAAAACAATCTTTATACATGTCAACACATTGTGTTTAGGGTTAGGGTTTGTAAACCCTAACCCTATATATATGGAGGCAGTGGAAACATAAGTGAAATGCTATATTGCATATAAGGAAACATACACTTAGTGTATCCATACACTAAGTGTATGTTTTTCTTTTTAATAACCTATAATAAATTAGGATTTTGAATAGGATTAGCGTATCGGATGAAATTAAGGTTTCAAATTAGGGTGATGGGATATAATGTTTGAATAGGATTAGTGTATCGGCTTAGGGTTTCGAATAGGATTAGCGTATCGAATCAAATTAGGGTTTCGAATAAGATTAGCGTGTATCGAATCAAATTATTGTTTCGAATAGGATTAGCGTATCGGATCAAATTAGGGTTTTGAATTAGGGTTTCGAATTAGCGTATCGGATCAAATTAGGGTTTCGAATAGGATTAGCGCGTATCGGATCAAATTCGAATTAGCGTATCGGATAAAATGCCATAGCGGTTTAACGCGCTTTGTCGCCAACCGGCTCCTGCAGAAAGTTAGTATCATCGACGCGCTCGATGGCCGGCCATCTCACACACACACACACACACACACACACACACACACACACACACACACATATATATATATATATACACACACACAAATCGCATTTTTGGCTTGATGGCCGGTGACACAACACATGAAATGCACGGCACGGCCATCGCGTGTGGAGGTGCTACCTGTTGCGTCACGGGACGGGAGATGCACGGCAAGGCGGCACGGCACGGCGACACACACACGGCCGATGGCACGGAACTCAATGACCTCCTCTGTCCCCATAGCCCTCTCGGATGCTTCCTTCCTCGCCGAGCACGCCGGGTGAACATATTTCTTCAGGACTCCCATAAACCTCTCGAAGGAAAACATATTATGTAGGAACACAGGACCAAGAATATTGATCTCCTTGACCAGATGAACTAGGAGGTGTGTCATGATATCAAAGAAGGATGGAGGGAACACTAACTCAAAGCTGACAAGACATTGAACCACATCATTCTGTAGAGCAGCTAGTTCCAGTGGATTGATTGCCTTCTGAGAAATTGCATTGAGGAATGCACATAGCTTTACGGTGGCCAGACGTACATGTGAAGGTAGAATTCTACTTAATGCAACTGGAAGCAATTGCGTCATAAGCACATAGCAGTCATGCGACTTTAAGTTTAGAAATTTCTTCTCGGACACATTAATTATACCTTTTATATTAGAGGAGAATCCAGATGGGACTTTGATGCTGCTTAAGCATTCAAACATGATTTCTTTCTCTTCATTGCTAAGAGTGTAGCTAGCAGGTCTTAAATATTGACGTCCATCATCTGTCTTCTCTGGATGCAAGTTGTCTCGTTCTTCCATGCGCTGCAAGTCTTATCGTGCTTCAAGTGAATCCTTAGGCTTCCCATACACACCCATGAATCCTAGAAGGTTCACATAAAGATTCTTTATCAGGTGCATGACGTCGATCGCATTTCAGACCTCTAGGACTTGCCAATAGGGTAGCTCCCAAAATATTGACTTCTTCTTCCACATGGGTGCATGATCCGCTGCATCTTTTGGAACTGGTTGGCTGCCCTATCCCTTACCAAAAACTACTTTCACATCCTTAACCATCTCAAATACATCTTCTCCAGCCTCATTGCGAGGCTTGCATCGGTGGTCCGCCTTTACCTTTAAAATGCTTGCCTTTCTTTCTAACTGGGTGATTCATAGAAAGAAATCGACGATACCCAAGGTACACGACCTTTCTGTATTTTTTTAAATATATACTATTAAGGTCATCAAAACAATATGTGCATGCATTATATCCTTGTTTATCTGCCCTGAAAGATTACTTAGAGCAAAGCCAATCATTGATTGTCACAAACAACAAGTGCTCGCAGTCGAAGTGTTCCTATTTGTACTCATCCCACACGCGAACACTGTTTCGCCTCCATAAAAGTAGGAGTTCTTCAATTAATGGCCTTAGATATACATCAATGTCATTGCCCGGTTGCCTCGGGCCTTGGATGAGCACCGGCATCATAATAAACTTTCGCTTCATGCATAACCATGGAGGAAGGTTGTAGATACATAGTGTAACAGGCCAAGTGCTATGACTACTGCTCTGCTCACCAAAAGGATTCATATCGTCCGTGCATTTAAAGCGAACCTTAAGTTTCTTGCGTCTTTTGCAAACTCGAAATTTCCCCGCCTATTGCTCTCCACTTTGGGACCCATCGCCAGGTGTCTCAACATGTTGTCTCTACCTTACGGTCTTCTTTGTGCCACCGCAACAACTTTGCATGGTCCTTGTTTTACGAAAAGACGTTTTCGAGGCGTGGTATTATAGGAGCATACCACATAACCTTTGCGTGGATTTTCTTCCCGACGTTCTTCCCTCTCAACATCGCCCGGGTCATCTCGCCTCGATCTTATACCGTGATGCTTTACATACGGGGCATTCATCTAAATTCTTGTAGTCCTTGCCACGGTGCAGGATGCGCCGTTAGGACATGCATGTATCTTCCTCGGATTTCTAATCCCAAAGGACGTACGACCTGTTTTGCTTCATACGTAGTGGCGGGCAATTCATTAGGCTTCGGAAGCATCTTTTTTGGATCTTCTTCTTGCCCAAATGCCTTATCGGATACACCATTCTCAGGCCTTCTATTTTAACAACTCCAAAGTGTTTACCCAATTTTTTTGCCCATCTTGGACAGATGGGTATAGTAATTTCTTGTGATCTTCTAACATGCGGTCAAACTTTGCCTTCTCTTTTCACTTTCGCAATCTTTACATGCATCACGAATGACATCACTAAGAGCATCATCTTCAACGGGTGTGCCTTCTGCACCTCCCTCTTCTTCAAACTTCTCCCATTGTTTGATCATCGAAGTCACCGTATTGAGCAATAATGTCGTCAGGCTCCAATTGTTCTTCTTCACATTCTTCCATCATTATCCCGGTTTCTCCATGCTTGGTCCAACAAATATAGTTTGGCATAAAACCCGACTTCAACAAATGTGACTGAATACTTCTAGAGCTAGAATATTCCTTCAAATTCTGACACAAGGCACATGGGCAACATATGAATCCATCCCGCTTGTTTTCCTCGGCCACTCTTAAGAAATAATGCACACCATCAATGAATTCTTTGGAGCGGCGATCGACATTGTACATCCAATGACGTGTCGTTTTCTGCATTGCAAATTAAAGTATTATAAGTTTCTAATTTTTTATACATAAATTAAAGTAACAAATAACCTAAAATTCTCTATTTCTAATTTTTCTAAACAAGCAAAATTAAAAAACACCAAAGTTCTCTATTTCTCTAACTAATCGTGAAATGTGGTAGGCATACTAGTTATAATTAACTAATTAACTCGGTCATAAATTACAAATTAAAGTATTATAAGTTTCTAATTTTTTAAACAGAAATAAAAGTAACAAATAACCTAAAATTCTCTATTTCTAATTTTTCTAAACAAGCAAAATTAAAAAACATCAAAGTTCTCTATTTCTCTAACTAATCATGAAATGTGGTAGGCATACTAGTTATAATTAACTAATTAACCTGGTCACAAATTGTAAATTAAAGTATTATAAGTTTCTAATTTTTTATACAGAAATGAAAGTAACAAATAACCTAAAATTCTCTATTTCTATTTTTTCTAAACAAGCAAAATTAAAAAAAAAACACCAAAGTTCTCTATCTTTGTAACTAATCATGAAATGTGGTATGCATACTAGTTATAATTAACTAATTAACCCGTCACAAATTGCAAATTAAAGTATTATAAGTTTATAATTTTTTTTCTAAACTAATTAAAATAAAAAACCCTAATATATAACACCACATATATAAAGAAGTGATTGTAGTTACTATCATTCAAATAAAAAGTTAATTTTTAGGGAACTAATTGTAGTTATTATCATTCAAATATTCAAACGATGAAGTGATTGGAGTTTAAAATAGTGTAGAAATGAAAAAATAAAAAACCACATATATAACACCACAAAATGACAAAAGCTGCTGCTAAAACTTGAGAAGATGAAGCTAGTGACCTCTAAACAAGTCGATGACGGCGTAGAAGTGACGAAATGAATCAATAGCCGAAAATGTGAGCAAAAATCAAACAAGAACATATGAAGAACACATGAAGAACAAAGAAGTGAGCTCGGGCGGCTCGGTCGAGAGAGGAAGAAGGATTCAAATATGGGGGAAGGATTTAATCCCGGTCCCTAACACCAACCGGACTAAAGGTCTATCTTTAGTCCCTACCGGTGTCACAGATCGACAAAACCTTTAGTCCCGGTTGTGGACACCAACCGGGACTAAAAGTTGGCCTTTAGTCCCTGGTTGGTAACACCGGTAATGACTAAAAGTCCCCACCGCACATGCCCGACACCATAGCCGTTGGGCAGGGGACTTTTAGTCCCTTGGTGTTACCAACCGACTAAAGGTCTTTTTAGTCCCGGGCGCAAGTTTTGCCGGAGCTATTGTTCATTTTGGCCAAGTGACCAAAGGCCTTCCCTGTAGTAGTGTCCCCTCCCCGGCCAGCAACATTGATTTGCTCTTCTTTCATAATGTGCGAAACTGCACTGTTCTGATCAGTTTCACTTTCGGAGAGATTTTATAGAGCCCATTGTCGCCCTTTGGTTTTTGATTGGGCTCAAGAAAGCTCTGGACCAGTAAGAGACAGATTTTCCAATCCTACAGAACTCTTGAAGGAAATGAGAGCCCACAAGATTCAAAACCTACATAGGTAACATGGATGAACGTAAATCATACCAAGAGAACATTAAGAAGTAGTAAACAGGTAAAACTGTGAGAAAGAAGCCAAAAAACGAACTTCATACTTACCTGAGATGGGCAAAGCTTTGCATATAAACAAACTTAATTATATGTAATGTTATAAAGAGATAATGAACTACAAATACTATAAGATGGTTGATAAGCATAACTGAACGAAAACCATAAGTAAACCAAAAAAAAATATTACAAATGGCAATCATCAAAAGCATGTTCATTTAGGCCCAGCTGACTGGAAAGGCATGCTAGAATAGAATGTGCTATTTTCACAATCCACATGATAATGATAATGATAATGATAATGATAAGAGTGTAAAAAACAATAATAATTCACCAAATATTGGAAATGCTGCATAAAATGATCCATATTATGAGATATAAACCTTGAGTAAAGCATAGCATTTGTAATAGAAAATTCAAATTACATCAACGTACAATTGTACTGAATTGGCCTAATACCCATGTGTCGGCAAATACTGAAAGTAAACGTACTATTGTACTGAATCGGCCTAATACCCATGTGTTGGCAAATACTGAAAGTAAATGTACTATTGTACTGAATCGGCCTGAAAGTTTAAAATAAGCGAATTGACTTGTACGTACTTTAACAAGGTTTATTTCTTCCATGGTCCCAAACAATCAATTGTCGCAGAACATAAGTTCAGCTGAAAACAGTGTTTCACAAAAATAAAAGAAAAGATTTTGACATCTCCAATTGCAGTAGTTGATGAACAATTAAGTGCCTCACTAGGTGCCTTTCTATAACAATCAATACTTGATTGTGAATTAAACAAAAAATCAACAAATTTTCATATTCGGGGACCAAATGGAATTTGAAGTAGATTCAAAGGCTGACTGTCCTGAAAGCAAAACTCACGAAATGTTCAAACTTATAGGCACTGGTTCTCACATAACATTGCATCCTTCAGAAAACCTTACTGGAAAGATACCTGCAGGTATAAGGCATATTTGCGTAAAAATAAGATACCTGTCGGTAGTTCACAGAATCCCATAAACACTTTCTCCATTTATATCCCTCTCCACAAAAATTGAGGGAATATATCGAAATTGATACACACAATTATAAATGGAATTACCCTCTTTCATAATGTGCAGAACTACACTGTTCTGACTAGTTTCACTTTCAGAAATGTACCTTCATATAGTAATATAGAGCTCACTAGTGATTAGGCTCACAGGTTCACTTTCAAAAATGTACCTTTGTATAGAGCTCACTAGTGATTAGGCGCGCCCCTCCGCGCAGGTTGGTACCACAAATAATTGGGCATATGAAAGATAGGTCCTAAGATACATGACGGTTGAAAAGTACAAACATAATATAAGTCCTAAGATAGCTAAGATAAAGGTCCAATAGTGAATATAGCATGTTACACGCGCACGAAGGCGCTGTAGTCATCACACACAACAGGGGAACAAAAGACCAAACTGTTTATCAAAAGCAGCAGCTATAGCTCTGATGCTAAGCTTTGTAGTGGCTGGCCTAATGTCAATAGCAACAACAGGAGTTGCAAGTTCAGCTTCTCTATCTTCTATTCCAGCACACCGTGGAACCATTGAGAACATCGGCACAGCTTTCGGATCCTACATAATATGTTGCAGAGGGACACATTGGACAAATGCATTTATCAGAAAACAACAGAACATGACATTATTAGGCAGTATCTATTGTGAACAAAAGTACCCATATGTGTCTCTTGGTCTTCTACTGTGATCTCCACACTAATCATGCCTTTTTTCTTTCCTTTTTAATTTTAAATTATCTCTGTTATACTGGGTGTTTCCCCTGAGGAGTTACTAATTCTTTTCCAGGTTCGTGTTTTCAATTATTAAATGAAAGAACCAGTAGCAGTTAACAAAACGGACTATGATCACGCGTTCACACGAAGAGTAGGAAACATAGTTTACTAAGTAGTGTCGTACCATCTAGCTGTACAGTGCTGATGCCTGGCTAGGCACTGTTATTACCTGATGAGCTGAAGGGCAGCAAGTCGGCAAGACCTGAGAGGAAAATGAGAATATAGAAAAAAAACAAAATCATAAGAGAGTAAGTGAAGAGGGAGTAAGATATAGAAAAATGAAAGAATCATAGCTTAATTGATTGACATTTTATATTTTTTGGATCAGGTTCTAGAAATTCATGTTTCCTAACTATCGGAACAAGGTAATCAATATACCGTTGCACAAGGATTAACTCAATAAAAGATCATCCAATGACCATTTTACTAAAACAGAGCAGATGCTGCAGATCGACAAACGCCAAGATCTTGTTCATACAGCTAAAAATGCAGCAGATTGACAAACGGCAAAGAAAGGAAAAGGCATGTTTTCAATTATCAGTCCAAAAAAGGAAGCATCTTTTGGTCAGAAATCAGAGTGCACTCCACCCCATTTCCCTGCGCATGTTTGATCCATAAACTATCATAGGATGGGTTCTGAAATGGTAATAGTAGAAAATAGAAATCTTTCATTGCTAAAGTTACATAGAATAGGTTTTGAAGGGATATGAGAGATAACATTGAGCTTTGGTGACTAACGGACTGAAACTAAACATGCTGTTATGCTGCCTTTTCTCCTTTTGTTTGTATTTAGCAATCCAAATAAACTAAATAGTCTATGGTAGTGCCTTCCATCGTGCTGCTTTGTAGGTGCAGGCAATAATTTAGCTGTAGCTCAATGGTTGAAAGGAAATAGCAACAAATTCAAAAACAAAACTATGACAGGAAAAGAAAGAAGCACAAATGCACACATGCAGGTCTGGGGTTTAACCGGCTGCCACAACCATGGTTTCTATCAATTAAAAATGGTCTTGCAATAAGTAAGGACCAAACTCTTGCAATAGGTAAGTACAAATTTCCAGTATCAACAAACTACTGTAATATTTCGTCAAAAAAAAACTGTAATAGACATTTGGGAATTGGGACCTGTAAATGAAATCCTATTAGGCTAAATAGGAACAAACTTAAATGCATTGGCTGACTTAAGGAAAAACTGCAAAAGGAGGGATTTTTACCTTTGGAGGTCCATGAAGTGGCAATAACTTCAGAAAGCTGACTTAAGGAGGGATTTTTACCTTTGGAAATCCGAAATTCTGTTTAGTAGTTAGAATCTGGTGTTGGGCACCTTTTATCGAGCAACATTCAGGTGTTATTATACTAAAAAAACATTCAGGTGTAGTTAAGTGTTAACATCCAGAAGGTGTTACCGTTAACAGAAGGGATTTCTACCTTCAAGAATATGATAAAATGCAGTTCTCAAAGATAACATTCAGAATCAGAAGGTGGTACTGTTAACAGACAAAAAGATAGGAAAGTCTAACTACTTTATCTAGCAACTATATCTCAAACCATCAGTAGGAAAACCCTCCACTATCATCCTATTTTCCAAAGTCTAGGGCCTAAATTTGCTTTAGCCCCATAAAAGGAAGTAATAGAGCAATGAGAATTCTGTAGGGCAGCTAGACAATATATCCCTACCATATATTGGTAGTATTCTTTATACACAGACCAAATAGCATCTAAAAAGAGCATATATAAACCAAGACCCACTCATCTTTGTGTGTTGGTTTATATTATTTCAGTTTAATAACTATAAATAGCTTCTCAAAATTATTACATTGGCCCAGGAAATCCAGAGGGGGATGTAAGGGAGAGCAGCAGTTTTTAGCATGGGATATGAAAAGGAAACTTACACAAGGGGAAATAGAAAAATAAAAAATTGAATAGAAAAGAAAAGAAAAAAACAAAATGATATATTTGTTCACCTTTCTCATCATAAAGGCAAGCATCTATTCCACCATAGGAGAAATAATCTCCTCACATCAGTTTGTAGACCAAAAAATAACATAAGCTAAAGAAAATAAAACAAGAACCACCGATCCTTAAGGATCACAAAAGAAGGGCTACAGTTGTTGCAGTTATTTCCACACCCTTACACACAAATTATCATCTTGTTATGGTACTCTACATTCAACATAATGTCTGTTATATGGACCTGCATTTCAAAACATAACAACATAGATAGAACACCACATGTAAGAGTAGTGGCATACAAGAAGCGCAAATTTATGCCATCAAAAGAGCTGCTTGTGCAGCTCTTCTATAGAACACTAATTCCTTTGAAGCTATAGTCAGAACAACAAAACGGTACATGGTTTGCATAATAAGAAACTACCTGCAAAATCTGCTTACTCATGTCACGTGACATGTTGGTGGGTATGCCATAAAGTATTCTGATGCAAACGCTGGCTTGGCTATAGTCAAGGTAACTCTATCTCAAATCTATACATAGAGGGAGATACCACAACAATGAAATACAAGAGTTTCCATCCAAAACAAGAAAAATGATGATGCTCAAACCAATGGAATTGTGAAATGGAGAGGAAAAGAATAAACAAAAAGACACCACAGTTGGGAATAGTGTTTTAAAGGCGGTTAGGCGTCCAGGCGAGTGCTGGGTACGCCTGGACGCCTAGGCGGCGCCTAGGCGCCAAGGCACCACTGTTTTCCAAGGCGAGCTGGGTACGCCTGGACGCCTAGTCGTCGCCTAGGCGACGCCTTTAAAACATTTTGTGATGCTAAAACAAAGAACCACGATTACACATGTACCAATGTACCTCACTGAATATGGAAATCGCAGCTATTTAATTGATTTATAATCCTAAGATGCCTGAACATGGAAAGCATGGTACAATTGTACTGAATTGGTCTAATACCCATGCGATTTGTTCACAAGAGAAAACAGATCACCATTAAGTGGCATAGTAGAACAACTTACATGCTATTTGGTTCCTTCGATGGTAATGAAAATGCAAATGAAACTAGTTCAAATCACATGTCTTGCCGTAACGTCCACAGCTCTAATTTGTTTCCATTTGCGTTACTGTTGCTGAACCAAACAACACATTAGTATTATCACAAATATATATAATGGGAAATGTTATACCACTAAATGTCCAGAACACACCATGGCATTGATGAGCGCCATCGACAAGAAGGAATTATTGTAGTAGAAATGGAGCATGACACTGCAGGTACAGAAAATATGTCAAAGAAATATGTAAAATGAAATCAGAACCAGACATGCAATGAGGAGTTTATGTAATAGAAACAACTTGTGTAGTTTATTTCATATATCCAAATGAGTGATGCAATAAAGCATAAAAAACATGAAACAAACATGTTTACTCAAATATTGTAACGGATCAATTGGACTAGGGGGAATCAGGTATATACATCACATATAAGGAATGGTGTGACAGCAATAATCACATTACTATATCTTTTCTTTTGAGCAGATAACAATAATCAGATATACTGCCTATTTCTACCTAGGAAAAGCAAATGCTTCAAAATTGACAGTGTCCCTTTAAACAAAAGCACATGTTCATCTACTGGAACATTCATATAACCATTTCCTTACATATTCTACTGGTGATCTAGCATGAAAACATTTCAAATTTCATCAATAGATCATTAATGGGTCTTCCAAATCTATACCACTGCTACAGTTGAATAGCTGATTATAGCAAGGCTGGTCAGCAGTGGGCGCCAGAGCCCACTGGGATTAGGGGAGATGACTGTTACATGGCTGCATGGCTTTGTCATTTTCCTCCTGCTCTCCGTCTCTTCCGAATCCGTCTCTTCCGAATCATCAAGAAAGAACACCTTAGTCAGCAGTTGACACCAGAGCCCGCTGGGATTAAGGGAGATGGCTATTACATGGCTGCATGGCTTTGTCGTTTCCCTCCTGCTTTTATCTCTTCCACGTCATCTCCAAAGCAACACCTTAAAAGCACCTGCAAATAATAGAAAAAATATCTCTACAAGAATATGCAGCAATTCTTTTAACAAAATAGTTGTACTATGTTAGATAGAAAGTGAAATAAAATCTCAAAGGCAATGTTTTTCATAAGCATAAGAACTGAAACTTACTATGTTAGATAGAAAGCGAAATAAAATCTCAAAGGCAATGTTTTCATAAGCATAAGAACTGAAACTCAAAAGATGGTAAGGTATTGGGAGAGAATTTGGGTCTGGTGCTTTTAAAAAAGCCGGACCAGCGTAGAAAAAGTCCTCAGGCATCGAATCATACCTTGGCTTCTTGTATAGTAGTTGTTGGCCCGACGACACTCCAGGGTCTGCTCCAACGGAGAGCTTGGTTGCGGGGACTGCAGTGGCACTGGTGACGGGAAGATTAGTTGTGGCCGCTGCAGTGGCACTGGTGACGGGGAGATTGGTTGTCGGCGCTGCAGTGGCACTGGTGACGGGAAGATTAGTTGTGGCCGCTGCAGTGGCACTGGTGACGGGGAGATTGGTTGTCGGCGCTGCAGTGGCACTGGTGACGGGGAGATTGGTCGTCGGCGCTGCAATGGCACTGGTGACAAGCTTGTCCCTAACCCAGTTGTTACTAGAAGAGGCACGACCTGGAGTTTTGCTTCCTGTTTCGATCAGAGAGGCACGACCTGGAATTTTGCTTCCTCTTTCGATCTTGATTGGCATTGCGGCGTGGTCTAATTTATCCTTAACCCAACTGTTGCTAGTAGATGCCCGGCCAGGAGCGGACCGATCGATCTTGATTGCGGCGTGGTCTAGTTTATCCTTGATCCAGCAGTTGCTAGTAGATGCCCGGCCAGGAACGGAGCGAGAAATAGTGGTGCGGCGATTCGTGGGTGAGGTTGGCGCGGTTGGCGGTACATCCGGCGAGGAGCGGAAGGGTCGCGAGGAACGGGAGGGTCGGTTGCTCGAGGTCGGGGTTGAAAGCAAACCCTGCGAAGTGTAATTCAGCGGCGGCGGAGCGGAGGAGGCCATGTGTGGGTATATATGGCCATCGGGCCGTGCCAGCCCGGCACGGCGGCCCGTCGGGCCGTGCCGGCCCGGTACTGCATCGTGCCTTCACGGGCCATCGTGCTGCCGGGCCGTGCCTCGACCGGGCCGTGCGGCTCGCCACCGCCCAAGGCACGGCCCGTGGGCCGATTTGCCGTCTTGCGTGCCGCCCGTGAGGCACGGCAAATTTGGCGGGCGTGCCGGCCCAAGGCCCAGCTAGCAGTAGAAACAGAGAGAGGGAGGGAGGGGGGCGCAACGCGCAATCTCGCAAGCCGCCCCGGGGAGGGTGGCGGTCGCCGCGCTTGCTTTCGCTCGCAAGCCACCGGGCTTGCGGGTGAACGCCCTGGCGAAGAAGGAGGGGTGGCGGGCGGCCGCGCCTTCAGCTGCCTCGCCCTGCAGGTGCTTTCCGTCAAGGCGCTCGCGCCGGTCTTGTTCACAGATGTGCTCATACGCCCTTGCCAGGCTCGCCCGCCGCCCAGAGGTGCTCCGCCGGATTAGGCCGCTACGGCTAGCAGCCGCGACGGCGCCGAGGGAGACCACGGGAGAGGCGGGAGAGGCCGGGAGTGGCGGGAGGGAGCCGAGGCTGCTGGCTCGCGGCGGGGCTGCGCCTCAAGCGATGCGGGCGGCTCTGCGAGTGAGAGCAGAGAGGGACAGGTAGGGGGATAGGGATTAGGGTTGTGAGTGCTGGGCTGTTTTCCTTTTTTTTTTTGAGAAACCGTGGGGTGGGAGGGAATAGCGGGCGGGCCGCTACCGGCCGCCTCTTTGTACGTTGCCGTCGTAGCCGTCTCGATGCCTGGGTGGCGGCGCCTGTGCACGGCACGCCTCGGGAAGCCGGGCCGGGACGCGCCGACTCCGTGCCGGGCCGTGCCTCGTGTCGGGACAAACAAATGGCCTCGTCTTGGGCCACGGCCCACGGGCTGCATGGCCATATATATGTGTGGGGGCTCGCAAACAAGAACCAACCAAAGAACCGACGAAGGAACGAGAACAAGAGAACAGATGCGGAACCAAGAGATCAGAAGCGGCGGACCTGGATTTCCGAGGGACGGCGAACTCGATGACTCGGCGGAAGCGGAGAGCTCGGCTAGATTGCAGAGTCGAAGGCGACTCGACGACTCGGCGGAAGCGGAGAGCTCGGCGGCGGCTGCGATTAGGATTTGGTCAGGTGAGCTTTGTACGTATATACGCGGCCGTATCCCTCGTATCCTACTTGTATAATACGGTATCTCTACTCTACTTGAATACGGATCCACAGCCAAGGTTAAGGCGGTGGATATGGCCACGTCGCCCGATAACCTGTAAACCGTTGGATCGAGCGACGGAGCGATGCGGTTCGTCTGATTACCGAGCGATTCGGGTCTCCGCCCAGTTCCGTTGCAGACCCGAACCCTCAACCTTCTCTCGGTTCTCACGCATCGGCGCGTCCTCCTCCCGGTCCCGGGTCTCGACGCTCCTCGTCCCGCAGCCCCGCGCCGCGCCGCGCCCCGCTGCCCCCGTCCACGTCCCTGCCCCTGCCTAGACTGCGCTGCCAAGCGGCCCCGGCGCTCCTCTTCCCGCAGGCCCGCGCCGCACCTCCGCCACTCTCGCACTCGCCGAGCACCACCCCCCCCCCCCGAAGCGACGCTGCCGCTCGCCACGACGGGCGCCAGACCTTCCCGGGCCGCTCCCAGCCCTTGCACCATGGGGAGCACGATCTCGTGGGAGGAAGGCCTGGCGGCGACGGATCTGGTCGGGACGGACCGGGGCTCTGGTTCCTCATTGAGGACTGGCCTGCCGCGGCTGTTCATCGATCCCGGCACCCAACCCGAGTCCGTGTAGGTGCCACGCTCCACGCCGTCGTCGCCAAGCCAACTCATAGTTCTACTGCTGCCGACAGAGTTATGTCCAACCAGCTAGCTGTCGCGGCAATGCGGCAATCGGTCAATCTGACTGCGTTGTGTCATGGTGACACGAACCCTGCGCCCTGGACGGCGTCGGCCACCAGATGAGCACAGTAGAGACGAGCGCCTTTTCATCTCCAGGCAACAAATTTCTGCCATGGTGCTGTTGCTGCACAAGACTGGGCCTTGCCATGGTGTCCAGCGCATCTACGATGGCATCAAAGGCGACCAGGGCATCAAACCTGCTCCTGTAGCTGTCGACGAGCCCATGTGGCCATGCTGTTAACTCCATCCCCACCTCGAGATAATGAGGTGATGCTGGTGCGAGAAGCAGCTTCAATCACAGCCTCCAGCCTCTGTGCAGTCCATGGTTGGCTGCAGTAGTGTGATGCCTTTGTCAGGGTTGCCTGCACCACTGCCTGCAAGATGTTCGACAAAATTTCCCACTCGCTGTCTAATTTTCTGTTACAAGATTTACTACATGCTAAGCATTTGATGCAATTGATAGATTCTTGCAGAGTATGCAAGTTATATGATTCTTTGTACCGAAAACTCCATGTTTCACAAGATTTGATTTATTGGAAATTGGTTATTGTGTGAGTCAATTGGGATCAACAAATGGTTTCAGTTCCCAAAGACATTACTCCTTTCCAGCATATCCCTCATACATATTCACAGTGTCCCATTTTCGCCATTAGATATATTAGATACCATGATATTTTTTGGTAAGCACTGTCTGCAACCAGATGTTGTAGGTAATATGATCAGGACATCTTTAACAAAACCATTTTAAAGATGCTTGATTGACAACCAATGAATCAAATGCTTGTCAACTCAGTTATATTTGAACTCTGTTAGTACACAAATACTTGGTGCAACATGCATTTTCATTTATTGCTATATTTGTTGATTGGAACTAATTCACCTATCCACTGCTTAAATAATACATTTCTATGCTAGTATGTTGTAGTCTCCCTCAGAAATTGATAGAAGGGAAAGATTAATAACACATGCCGAATATCTGAAACTTGGTGTTTTATTCATGTCACACTACTTTTATCTCTACTGTTAGCAATCTTCCTTCCTCAGGAAGGTATAGGAAAATACATCAAAATACTTGGTGAAACTCTGAGCCAAGCACTTAACGGCACTGAACCGTTCATATCCACAGACTTTGCCGGTTGCTCGAGCTGAATAAATCTGCTCAGGTATCAGAATACCTGAAGCATTTTGCAAAAAGATCAATATCTGATTTAATATTTCTATTGGGATTTTTGTTTTTGGGATTCAAACTTTCTCAAATCCTCATTGTTTTGATATTAGTTGACCATTGGGACAACTTGATACTGTCAAATAAACTTTGAAAGTTGTTTTCTTAAATTCAAATTCTACAACATGACCGAGTTATTATAATTTGCTTCTCAACAAATACACTGCCCCATTCAATGAATAGTGATTTTTATCATTGTTTTAGCCATCAGTGAGTTAATGTGATACTGTCTGCAAAATCAGTGTCATGTACTCATGTTTCGTTGATTGTGTGTTTACCTTGTAACACATGCTGCAAAGTTTCATATACAGAAGTGTGAATGCTTGAAACAGCTGATGTGTGCTCTGTAGTGACTAGTAGGTGCCTGAAATTGCTTGTCTCATGGCCCTATTTTGAATGGCATTCTATTGACATATTCTTTGCTTGCTTGTACATACTTCTTGGTCACATCAATTCTGACTAATCAACTTTTTGTCTCCTATAGTGATGATTATGAGGACCGCTAGCACTTGACGTAAACAACCATCACAGACCTGCTTCTGATAATCAATAAACAGCCTGCCATTATCACTAATTGAGGTAGTCTTACTGAAGATGGATCCTGCATCCCCTTGTCATATTAGTAGTAGACCTATAATTAACTCCAATCTTTCATTTGTCAAGGGTGAAAATTGGAAAGAGCAATTGCAAATTTTGTGTTGTATAGTCTCCTGTTTTATCACCCTTTAATGTGATTCACTTCTACATTACTTAAGCATCACAGGTAGCATATTAAATTTTTGTTGTACTGTTGTTCATTGTCTATTTATTTATTTATTGCCAAATGCTACTATTGATCCTGTGTTTCTGAATCTGTCTGTTCACTGTACTATTGACTTATAACCATGCTGATATTATACCGAAGCAGCCTGCACTATTGATTATTACCATGCTAATATTATGCCGAAGCAGCCAGTCGGAACCTGGAAGCCTTGCATCTATTATATTATGCTGCGATGCCATCATTGTTTCCACTGTTCTTCATGGATGTTCATTGAATATATATCTTCCGTTGATAAACTCCGGTCCTCTAACCATCTCCTTTTGAATAGTAGGGGTCTTCTCCCGTGAAATCTGGGAGGTTACAGCAACCTGGAGCCAGTGCACTAATCTGCAGCCTTCTAATTGGCCGGCGGCAGTGGACATTGAGGACTGGTTCTTCTCTATGACAGAAGGGGGAAACAAAACCGGCCACACTCTTGCCATACTAACTCTGTGCCTTTGGAAGCAGAGAAATGCTGCTGTTTTTAACAACTCGTTGAGTACAACAGCTCAGGTTGCGGCGACAATCAGAGATGAATGCCGCTTATGGGCTAGTGGGAGGGGGGAAGGTCTTGAGACCTCTCTTGGTTGCTTATCCTTTTGCGAGTAATTAGCCTAGTCTTCTGACCCTGTAGTGGTCTTCTATATGGGTCGCGCCTCGGGCGTTTTGATTGCAAACTCTGCTCCTTCTTATTAATACAACGTCGGCCAACCGGATTTTTCAAAAAAAAAAATAGTAGTGGTACGACAGACTATTTACGCCCACTAATATTCTTCCATGACATACTAATGGTACCGGTTCTATTGTAATCCTTTTGCCGAAAGACAAGCACCCAAGTTTACCCTGTGAAATCCACAAATTATGCTTATCATGTTAATAAAAAAAACAAACAACCAATGATGTCGCAGCAACAAATGAATGGCACAAATCAAAACTGACCTCGAATCAGTACTCGCAGGTGCGGCAACGCCGCGCGTTGCTTTCCGCCCACTGTATTATATCGCTTTATAACGTCTGTAATTTTATATATAATAGAATTTTAAATAGCACAATTATCTTTCTTCTTTACTGTAATAGGAAAGAGATTTTGATAATCTCAACGTCAGTTGTCATTTGATTTCTCGCCCAATCGTCAAAACCAAGTTTTTTTTACACACTGCAACTTTCAAAAAATTGTTTGTTTTTTTTTTTTTTTTTTTTTTTTTTTTTGCATCTTGGGAGGTTTTAATTGACAGTTTTTTGTAGATGTGAGGCCACATGAACCGTCCTATAATTCCACGTCAAAGGGAGATAAAGTGGACTATGCTGATAGTTTTGAGGGTAAATCAGCCTATTTTTTTTTTTTTCCAAAAAACGTCAAAATGTTTTTTTAAAACTTTATGCAATTAAAAATCTTTAAATACAATTTAATCTTAAAAAGTTCATAGTAAATTTAATTTAGCTAAAAAATACTTAACATCGGGATTGCTCGAACCCTCAACTAAACACCCTCATAATAGTTTTTTTTTTCAACTAATTAGTCGGGGGGGCACGGGGCTACACATCACTTGCAACCCCCTTGCCTACTAGATACTAATCGGAGTCCACAAGGCCTATGTTGTCTCGTGACACGATCGACCCACCGCCAAGGCCCATTCAGCTCCCTGTCGCCTTGGCTCTTTGGTCGAACGAGCATGGCTTGGCGGGAAATGTTTGGGGGCCTTGCCTCAGATCACACCCTTCTCAACACAGTAAAATTTAGCTAGGCGACAAATTAAGGGAACACCTTAAATCCCCCGATCAGCACACACTGGGGCTGCCATCTGACACCTGCATGACAGGAGAAAGGTGTTATCCCTCCATCTAAGGTAAGGTGCCCCTTGCCCACTTCGACAAGGTCGCACCTGGGTCATGACAAAAAACACGACAAAAGGAAACACACGGGCCTCATCATTAGTAGAAGGCTAGGAACATGAGCCCATAGGCCAGCCTCCACAGAGTTCGAAACCTTTGTAGTGCAACGGATGCCAAGGGTTAGTTGAACTGAGGACGAGTGAGATGGGGCGCATGTTGGTTAGCCCACTTACACTTGTCATCTACGAAAGCTAAGACCAAAGATGGGGCTATCGACCACGACCACAAGGACAAGATAGAAAACTAGGTGATAAGGATCTTAGAACTCCCTTGGCGATCAAGTAAGTCATCTTCCTAGCAGACAAGAAGATCCTAAAACCACCTTTTGTAATTCCCTTACCCTCTAAAAATATAAGGTTGAACAAGAAACCCCATTGGGTTATCGACCCATGAAACCCTAGATCAGTTGAACCTCAGGACAATAGAGTCCTGTCTCTCCTGCCCCCTTATTGTAGACTCTTATGAACTCAAACACACAAAATTCTCTCGCTAGATGTAGGGCTTCAAGGCTCAAACAAGGATAATCTCTCCCATGTCATATTGAGTGTTAACCACTGAGGTCCCACATATCAACCACTAGTCACTAACTGTGGTTACAAACCAACGATAGTTGGCGTGTGAGAGGTAGGGGATTGTCATGTGTGTTCGTTGATCTTTAGATGTGCCACTTGCAAGGGCATTGTTTGCTTCTTTAATGATGCTTTCTTCGCCGTTGTCATCTTACTTCTCAGCAAGCTCTCATCTTCAAGAGCTTAGCCTACATGGTTGATCATCTTGACGAGCTCAGTGTAAATCACACCCCCTATATCCCCTCCTATGGATGACCTCTTACGGGCCAATCTAGAGGTTCTCTTTCACCAGATCTACCTTAGTTTGGGTTTAGAACCAACCATAGGGGATTAGCACTAGATGTTCTATACTTTACCCAACGTTTATCACTAGCTCATCACCAGAGTTTGATTTCTGGACCAACTATCCAACATAGAGGGGGAAAAGCAGTATGCCTTCTACTTAGCACTATGGGTACTCGACCGACATCAATTGATTCATGGGCACCTTTTTTGATGCTATGGTGCCATTTTCATTTTCTGAATGCTTCTTTGGGGAGCTCACATGTGTTATGAGAGGACATCTTGTCAAAAAAACTCGCACACTGTGAATGGTTTCCCTTGAGGAAAATGGTACACATAAAGAGCCTTATAAGGGAAAATAAGCTAAAAACAAAAGGATACAGTTTTGCCTATTCACTAGGCGTGAACCTGCAGAGGTTATCCATGTTCCATGTGTCTAGCTTGGTTGATAAGATGAAATAATCTTTGCTTCTGAGACCCTAAGACTATGATCATACCATTGCGGTTGTTACTTTCTCTACTCATTTGGTTGTCCGATGGTATTTTCTGTCTTGATGTCATTTTGGAAGAATTCTAGGCATGTTTAGTTGGCTTCTAATTCTTGCCTGAATTTTAGGTTTATTTGGTTGGCTTTCAATTCTTGCCCAACTAAAATCACGGTAAGCCAAAATTAAAGTTTGCCAAAATAAAGGCTAGTCAAAGTTAGGATAAAAATATAGGAATGTAATTGGTTGAGTGCCATAACAATAGTAGAAAACACCTTTTCTCTCTTATGCAATTTAAGAAGTTTTTAGAAGCTTGCCAAAACTTTGACCATAAACATTGGCATGGCAATTCCTTGGCAACAAATCAATTAATGATAACTAAAAATTTTGGCTCGCCATAATTTTGGTCGGACAAAAATTTGAAGCCAACCATGCAAGCCTGCGGCCTTTAGCCTTGAGTAATAATTTCAAGAGGCTCTCTATATCATTGCTAACTAGAAGAAATAGAGCTTTCGATGGAAAAATACCTTCCAATAGTTTATTTATTTGTTATTGAAATATAGTCATCTTCTATTTTAGATTTCTCGCTAGCCAAAATTAGAAAACAAGAATGGCTCCTAGAGGGCACACAAGATATAGAATAACAGTTGGAGAGCGGAAAGATATAGAAAATAATTTTTTTAAATAATGATTTAGAAGTGAGATTTAGAAAGACTCTTGAAGATACCCATGTAGCTATTTTCTAGTGTGTTTGGTGAGATGCCAGTGTGGTAGGAGCCAAACCGTATTTTGAACAGCCTCTAATTCTTTTTAAAAGAACTACGTGGAGTAAACAAGATGGTTCCCCCATTGTCTAGAAAAAACAATGCAATTCTGTAGTGTTGCGTTTTAGTATCTTAAGCATGACTAATTGTAGACAAAAAAAATATATATTAATATCTATGATATCAAATAAATACATTAAATATAAAATGTATTTTTATAATAAATTAATTTAGAGTAATAAACATGTATAGATTTAATAGAAATGTACTCCCTTTATTCAAAAATAAATGTCTCTCTTTCCAAGGTGTCAAATTTTTAAAACTTTGACTAACTTTTTAGAAGAAAACATTAAAATTTATGATATCAAATTATCATTAAATTTACCATAGGATATATTTTCACGATATGATTATTTATGTTATATAAAGTTAGTTAAATTTGAAAACATTTGACTGTCACATACTCCCCTATTTCAAAATATCTATCGCTTTTGCTTCCGAAAAAAAATAAATACTAGCAACTTTAATAATAAATATCATCAATTAGTATCATAGAAAAAATATTTGAATTTAGTTTTTTAACAAAGTTATTTGAAAATATAAATATTACATATATTTTCTATAAATAAAATTAAATTTGTAACAAAAAAATGATAAATAATTTAGGATAGAGTGAGTACTAGAGGTTGAACGAAGGGAGTACAATTATTTTAGAATCGGAGGGAATATTTTAGATTCGGAGTGTATGAAAATACTCCCTCTGATTCTAAAATTATAAATTTTCTTAGCACGCGAGTAGCTGCATTGTTTTCCTTGTCCAGGGACTTGTGACGGCAGCGGCATGACCCGTTTCGCACGTGGCCACGTGGTGGCGCTCACCTCTTGGCTTTCTTTTGCCAGCGCCAGCAGGAGGCAGCAGACCAGCCGCCAATCGTGTGACGCCACCACCACCGCCCCAAGCACATCATCATCAACTGATCAACCCTCCTTCCCTCCCCTTCCGCCAGAGGCCAGAGCAAGAGAAAAACGCGCCGCGCGCGTCGCGATTCTTCCACGGGTCCGGCCGGATCCAACCCGCCGCCGCCGGCTCCTCCCTTGATCGGGATCTTCCCTACCCTTCGCCCCCCGCAAATCCCGCGCGATTGATGAGTATTTTTCTCCCCGTCCCTTGGAGCGACTCGGTGGATGCGAGGGACCTGCCCGCGCTCGACCCGCCTTCGCCCCTGTCTCGCCGCCTCGCCCCCCGGCGGGCAGGCTCCTGCTCTCACCTTCCGTCCCTGGAGCTAGCCGCAGGCCCATGGGCTAGCGAGTCACCGTTCGCCCTCCAGCGATCGCGAGCGGAGGGGCGGCCTGCGGGATTCGCCCGTCTCCTCCTCCTTGCGCTTTAGGAATCCAACAAGCAACTCCTTTGTCTCGATTTCGGAGTTACTACTGGCCTGCGTGTAAATCGGTTCCTGCTGATGCGAGTGTCGTGCTTTCCAGTGACAAGAGTGTACAGTTGTTGCTTCTTGGGGATGTGAATCCTGTCCTGGGCGGGGATCCAGCTCACGCTAGATTTTCCCCCCTTTTGCCTCTCACTTTTTCACTCGGGAAGGGAAAGATTGGGTTGCTGGGTGATTAACATCCAATTGCGTGCAGGATTCTACCTTATCTTCTGATTTCTGTTTCCGTGCTCTTATTAATGCAAGTGGTGGGGAGGCAAATTAAAGATTGTATTGCCGGTTTTGGGGACATATTCTTGGGGGATATTCCGCCCTGTACAAAGATATCCCTTACCATTAGTTTAGTTTGATGCTTATATCAGTATTCAGTAGTGGTGGGGAGTGCACATATCACAAAAAGCCTGATTATAATTGGCCGCTCGGGAGATGGGTTCCTCACAAGAATCCACCTTCACCTCGGCCTCAGCGGCTGCGCAAGTGAATGCTTCCGCTCTGGACTTGCTCCCGGTCTATGCCAAGGAGCTTATCGCAGGTGGTGCTGCTGGTGCATTTGCAAAGACTGCAGTAGCACCACTGGAGAGGGTGAAGATCTTATTGCAGGTCCTGAACTGCCCATTCTGTCAATTTCAGTATGTGTGGTGATTGGGTTGATGTTTAGCTCACTTTCTGCACATTTGCTGTTTGCTTTGTAGACAAGAACTGAAGGTTTCCAGTCCCTTGGGATCCTCCAGTCCTTGAGGAAGCTGTGGAAATACGAGGGAATTCGGGGTTCTACAAGTGAGTACCATGGCAGAGATGCCTCAGGCTTTTTTTTACTGTTGAATTAAGTACAGTGATCTGAATTCACTGTTATTGTCCATGCAGAGGGAACGGTGCAAGCGTGCTTCGGATTGTTCCATATGCAGCATTACATTACATGACATATGAGCAGTATAGATGCTGGATATTGAACAATTTTGCTCCATCAATAGGTACAGGGCCTGTCGTTGATCTTTTAGCAGGCTCTGCTGCTGGTGGTACTGCAGTTTTGTGTACATACCCATTAGACTTGGCTAGGACCAAGCTGGCATACCAGGTATTGTACTACCATGCTCAGTGATGCATATTTTTTTCATTTTGTTTCTTTGATTGTAGTGAAGAGTAACCATCAATAGATGTATTGATGGAACAACTCTGAGCAAATATTAGTTGTTTTTGCCATGTCGACTTTTGATCTATTGTTATTACCAATGATTGGCTCAAGGCTGTTATTAACGCTAATTTCTTCACTCCAAGGTTTCGAATGTTGGACAGCCTGGCAATGCTTTGGGAAATTCTGGTCAACAAACATACAATGGCATAAAAGATGTCTTCAAGACTGTTTACAAGGAAGGAGGTGCACAATCTTTATATCGTGGAGTAGGTATGTCTTATCCTCCTAGTTTCATTTCAATTGCTTTGATTTGTGGTATTGTTTATGGCTCACCAGTGAGGCTAGCAACTTATCCTGTTTCATTCCAGCGTTGCCATGCCATCTACACTTGCACACCTTTGTTTCTAATGTTACTTGATGCCAAGTATCAATTTGAGTTGGTACTGAAAAGGCATCTCCAGTTCTTTCTTGGTTTTTCGAAAATCAAGAATGGTGTTAGTTACTTCAGATGTAAGTACTGGTTCAATAAGTGATGAGAAATACTATTGCCAGAGCTGAAACATATTAGCTTAACATGAGTTACCATATGAATATCTGAAACTTTTAGTATAAATTACATTACCTGAGATGTCTGTATTATTTATTTAGATTATATTATTACAACGCAAGAGGAGGATTCAAGATTCTTTTAATCAATTACAGGCCCAACTCTTATTGGTATTCTTCCATACGCTGGCCTAAAATTTTACATATATGAAGATTTGAAATCTCAAGTTCCAGAAGATTACAAGAATTCTGTTGTATTGAAGCTCTCTTGCGGAGCTTTAGCTGGTCTATTTGGACAAACCCTCACTTATCCACTGGATGTTGTCCGTAGACAAATGCAGGTACAATTCTTGTATTGCATGCATTGATAATCTGCTAAATCTCATTTTGACTGAGATGCCTTTTTAGTCACCATTCACAAGACTTTCTGTCTTCAGGTTCAGAGAAAGCAGCCTCAAAACCCAAGTGATGGCTTCCGTATAAGAGGAACTTTCCAGGGTCTCTCATTAATCATTCGGTGCCAAGGGTGGAGACAACTCTTTGCTGGTTTGAGCCTTAACTATGTCAAGGTAATAAGCCAGGACAAAAATAAAGAAACACAATTTGAAAAATTAGGATCAATATTGCAAAATGTGCAGCATGCAAAAAATAACTTACTCTGTTGGGACTCATGTTGGCTCGCTCCTTGTTTTCCTTTGCTTAGTTACAATTACTGCTCATGTTGTCGTTTTCTTTTGCTTAGTTGCAGTTATTAGAAACCTATAGCTTGGATATTCGTTTTTAGAATAATGTCATCAAATTTTATTTCTTGACACATGGACTTTTCAGGTTGTCCCTTCAGTAGCTATCGGCTTCACAACATATGACATGATGAAGACATTGCTAGGAGTTCCTCCCCGCGAGAGAGTCCATGTGTCAGGTGGTAACAAATGAAAAAATGTGTCAGGTGGTAACAAATGAAGCAATGTTGACCATCCTTGTGTTACGACTGATGAACTGAAGAAACTCTAGGCTGTGGCATTGTTGTTCTTGTTATGAATCCTATTTCTATCACCCTATGTTGCATAGAATGGAGAGCACTGTATATTGGTCATATAGTTGTGTCTGTAACAGTCGGTTGAGTTGCTTGTCCCATCCATTATGCTACTTGTAATTTGTAACCATGAATACAATGATGGTACCAGATATTGACCTAAATTAACTATACAAGATTATTAGCACCCTTATTGGAGATTCTGGTGTTAATCACACTATATCAAATGAGCCTAATGATGTTTTATGTATCAAATGTTGGCAAATATGAAGATGAAGCCTTAATGGTTGCTATGAATAGAATCTCCAAAACTTCATTTGGTCTAAGTAATGTTTGGTCTAACAGAATATTCTTTTTCTCTTTGAAACTACTCATTGACTCCTTTTCGTAGTAAAGATCAACTCTTTTCATGCAACTCGATTACAGATAGAGCCAACCTCAAGAAATGGAAAATTGCAGCCCAGTTGGGCTAAAATTTTGTTCACAATGAGCAAATTTGGTTCTCAAATGTTTATACAAGGCTTCACACACTCACTTTATATTATCTTAATCCAAAAATAAATCAATTGTTCACATAAATTAAATCAATTCCACAAGGGTGACAATGATTACATCGAGTAAAATGTAGCCATTGCACCATCATCATCACAGACAATAGTAAAAACCAACATCAGATTTGCCTTAAGAGAACACAACTGCAGACTGTACACCACCTCCAATGCCGCGCACTCCATGTAGTTTCCAAGATCCCAAAACTAGAAATCCACAAGCTGACTTGCAATCACTTTAATCTTTCTTCTTGTTGCCCGGGCAGCAGAACCTCTCAAACAGCATGGCGAAGAACCCAGCGAAATCGAGCCGCTTCTTGGGGTCATCTTTCTCCACCTCCCTGTTTGCTTCTTCAGGCTTGTGTCCTTCAGCTGAAGTTTCAGCAGCAGCAGCAGCCTCAACTGGAATTTCAGTTTCAGTTTCAGCTGCTGGAGCTGCCTGCTGCTGCAAAGCTGCGGCGACGGCCTGAATCTCTTCTACGGCTTGCTCCAACACATTGTGTTCTTCTTCAGTCTTGTCAGCAGAGGCGCCCTCGTCGACGTTCTGCGCTGCCTCACCTTCTTCTGCCTTCTCTTCAGACTCGGGTTCTTTATCTTTGGATCCTGTTCAAGGTAAGGATGATGCACAGGTTCAACTACCAGGTTGTTTGAGACGCTCTGCCAGAGATAATCCCAGAAAAAAAAAATTACCATGTTTCCGGAGATGGAGAGTTTCAGCAAGGCTCTTCACCTCATCCTTGACCTTTTCCACGTCTGGGTGGTTCTTGACCTTGTCCATCACAGCACTGACCTTTTCCATCACTTCTGGGTGGTTCTTCACCTTGTCCATCACTGCACTGAAGGCATCCATGACCTTGTTTCCCTGTTCTTCGCTTCCTTGCTCTACAATATCGACATGGATGCTTGTCAGAGAAAATAATTTGGTTTCGAGGCAGAAAGGTATAGAAGGAAAAGGGACCTAATTTAGATTGTTCATCACTCTGAGGCATACAGAAGTTTCGGTCGGATCGATAGCTTCTTTCAAGTCAGCAACGGACAAGAACAGAATTATTTGGGTTGGGTGCAGAGTGCAGATGAATTCAAGCATCGCCACAAGAAATACTGATAGAATTGTACTTAAGGATATGGGTTATAAACTACGGTGACCTAGATCCATTAGCTAATTACACTTTCTCCGCCTTCTAATATATCACTTGTTACTGTACGCATTCAACACACCCGATTTGTGCAGAATTATCATTAACTCAGACGAAAAAAATTTGGGAAAAATTTACCCGCTGACTGATCAATTCAACAGGAAAGAATTCTTCTAGACAATACACAAGATGCGAAATCCCCACACAAAAACGTGCAGACAAAACGATGAAACACACAAATGGTCACAAGAGCAAAACCTGCGATCCTAGGTGTTATTGGCAGGAAGGCTGAATCAAACTTACAGAGTGAAGAAGAGAACCCTTACAAGCTGAAACAAGTTGCAGATTTGAAGGCCAGTGAAGTAAGCAATGAGTGGGGAAAGCTTAACTGACAAAAACAGAGACAGAGAGGAGGTGCTTTATTTTCGGTAGAACCGTGGCCCGTGGGGTATATGGCTCTCTAACAACTGAGCCCCTTGAGATGGGCTAATGACAAATGTGAAGCTAAATGTTTTATGTATTAATATAGACACATAGAGCTTAACTGGAGCACCAAGCATAATAATAATACTACATGGTAGGACAGTGCAGGAGAGTGACAGCGAAATGGACGCAGGCATTCATTCATAGTGGTTGGTCGAGGATGATCCTGCTGTATCGTGGCCTGCACGGCGCAGCAGAGGCTGTGTCATACAGAGTGTCACCTGCTCCAGCTGGGTCAATCAAATGCTACTTTATTTGTTCTCAAACAGTGCTTTAGTTTTATTATTCCCTATACTTGCATGCATTGATCCTGGAAGCGATATATACTAGGAAATAACAGTTGGATTCTTTGTTGTCTACAGCTTTAGGTTGTGAATTCTGGCTGGACAGGTGGAGTTGGATTATGCGACTTGGTTTGTCCGGTACGCATGTATTAGGGTCAACTAATAAACCTGGCACATGCAGGCCCACTAACAGGACAAAGGTGCATGGTTTCTTGAGCTGTAAACTCTGTCCAATCCAAAAACAAAAAACAGATAATTGCTGTATTCATCTCACAATGATCTCTGATAGGATAGTTTCTTTGCTTCATCTTTTTTTTTAAGATTAGGAATGGTTCATGCCCCAAAAAAAATCTGGAAAACGGTATCCGGTACACCTTCAATCAAACAATCACATGCCCAACATCCTAACAGAATCATCGCCTACAGAAAGCTTATTTTACTTGGAAGTAAAGCTAACAAAGCCTATTGGCCAGGAGATATATCCAAGGAGGGTAGTCCCTTCAAAAAATGAAGTATGAAATGTTCATTAAGCGCAAGGCATTTTTTTCTGTACCACCTCCAACTTCTACTTACCCTGATAATTACATTTTTTACCGCATCATCTAGAATATGGCTTGGCATCATTAGAGAAAAGTTGGCTTGTTTTCAACATCATGTGTGATTTTTCTTGGAAGGGACGTAAGAAGTTTTGCCGCAAGTTTTGTTACAAGGGTAAGTAAAAAAGCAGTCCTCGTATAGTTTTTTTTTATAGTGAAAACCAGCTCCAAAGGCACGACTAGGGTATAACCATCAAACAACTCCGGCACCAAGACCTACGCAAACAAACATCATGTGTGATATTTCTGTTGCAGAAGCACAGATGGTTTGTTTCACTGTCATGATACAAATCGACCTACTCCAAGATCATGACTGAAATCACACCGGCCCTTCTCCATGTGCCATATGACATCACTGCTTTCTTAATCACATAGCTCATGGGTATCTACTACTCCTATATTGCTAAGACCCACTAAGAGGTTTCCTCCAATCAAATTGCTTCATTTTACAAAAGTGATGTCACCGATATCATCAAAAGAGCTACACCCACTAAGGCCCCACTAATTAAGGCTCATTTATCTCCCACTAGCTATTTCTTTTGAAATAGAAAAAAAGTGATAGCATCTAAACCAAGTATCGTAATTAAAATCCAATTGCACCATGGTGTTCCTCGCAATAAACTCTTCAAAAAACAAGACCTTATAGAGATATATTTCCATAACTTTTTTACAAATATTTAAATTGTTTCTAAGAAAAACACGTTTATAAGCAAAAACCAAGCAAAACTTCATATCACATGGATTACATGTGGTCCTCCAAAATATGTATGATTTATGAAAGAAAACTCATAGAACTTTTTGGGAGAGGGGATGACCCTCAGGTATAGTAGGGGTGAGGCATTCAGGTATATGAGATTTGGATGATGCCCCATATATAAACCCGTTTCTAAGCAAAAACATAGCAAAACTACATATCACATGGATTACATATGGTCCTCTGAAACATACATGATTTTATAAAAGAAAACTCATAGAACTTTTGCGAGAAGGATAACCCTCAGATATAGTAGGGGTGGGGGTTCGGATGGATGAGATTTGGGCGATGCTCATATATATTTTCACTCGACAACCCGCAGCAACGCACGGGGATTTCATCTAGTACCTTCTAAACTAAAGCCCATTTACGGAATTCGACCTAGTTTCCTCTAAAAAAGAATCATATCCAAGAAGGATAGCTCACCTAATTAGGAGAACAGGATACAATTGCTTAATAGTCCATATGCATCCATGTTCATAACATTTAGAGTTGTATCCTAAGTATGTCACGCTAAACATGGGCCTGGGTCTTTGATTTCCGTTGACATTTCTAACATCACTTCGCATTAAGTTGTCATCCCTAATATGATGCCGGAAATGCTAGAAAAAATCTACACTTGACTGCTATAAAAATAACTCTATAGAATATATCCGCAAGCGCACAGATAATTCTCCTGTTGTAGCATTTTACCTAGTAAGATTCTCAAGTATCGTTGATTTGTTTTTAGCCAAAAGGAAAACTTATTTATTGCGTTGGATTATCTCTAAAGGGATAGAAAAGAAATTATGACTATGAATTTAAATGTACAAACCTATGATATTCAACCACTCTAATGCTTTAGCAGGGGTGAGTCAAGATAAATAATAAAGATAAAGATAAATATGATAAAAGGTACTTTTCCAGAGACAGAGATTAAAGACTCAACTAATGTGATTTGGTTAGACAGAAGATTTGGCTAGAGTAAAGAACTTCTAAGTTATCCCAAAATAATAAGTCTACATACTACACCAATATACACACTTTTATATATAGTATAATCAACTCAGAAAACAGCATAAGGAGCATTAACTAGGGAGGATATTGAGACATAATGTCACCTCCTTCGCGACCGCGCTCTACTAGCCTACACACGGGGGATGGAATACAGAGGACTCAATAGACCTGTACGTCTATGATCTACCATGCTATCCGGTATATCAGGATGCATCCGTAGGTATATATGATATCTAAGCACCATGCTTATATAATACATACCACCTAACCCACTTGAGTATTAAATTAGGTGCTTTACGAACATATGACTACAATCATCACCAATCATAACTATATCAAGAATGTAATTAGAGTAAACTAAGAACATAATAATTAGCAATATAATAATTAAGAACAAAGTCATAAAAGAGATATAAGACTAATTACCAATATATTGACTGTAGATCGTAAGCTCCGAGCGTAGCGTCCAACTCTACTTGAACCTTGCTAGCTAAAACCTAATCTAGAACTTAAAGAACTGGAGCTCCAATTCTAATCTCTGGAAACTCTAGCTTCTAGTCTAATCTTGACAAATAAAGTGAGGCAAAACCCTAATTGCTCCTTTGGGTGCAGGCCCTTATTTATAGAGCGGTGGAGAAAACGATGGCCGTTGGATCAAACCGACTTCACGTACAACCAAGATTGATCCTCAAGGGTGGCGAAGGAATACTTTAGAATCTCATGAAAGGCCGTGGAAGGGGGTGCCCCACGGCCCCATTGCCCAGGCCGGCTGGCCCCACCTGGTGGGCCCCGTGCGTCCGCTTCGTTCTAGTGTCTTCTGGATCCTTCCTGAGTCCGTTTGAAAGCCTTAGTTTGGTTTTGGCTAATTGATGAAACCTAGAACTAACCCTATTGCTAATTGTGTAGCATTAGAGAAAGGGAAGGTCCAAGCCAAGTGGTGGAATGGTGATCAAGTTGATAGAAGTGATCAAAAGATGATCAAATGCCACCCTTGGAGATGAAGGAAGATGAGGAGCAAGATGGAATGCTAGAAGCAAAGGTATATGCTAGGGCATTTCCATTTTGCCGGCCATAGGTGAGTAGAGAAGTTGATGGCCGGATTTAGAATTGATAACCGTACTATTAAGATGGGCAATTTCACGCAATATCGGTTATCTTAGTGCCACTAGGTGAGCAATGACTTTGCATATGCATTAGGGACCTAGTGAGCTAACAATCTCTTGCAAAATTTATTTGAAAAGGCTAACACACGTGCACAAGTGGAGAGACACTTTTGTGTTGGCACATGAGAGCAAGGGTTGATGGTGTTTGGGTGTGAAACCCTCCCGCCGAGCTTGCGAGGCGGGACTCGGAGGTTTTTCAGACGAAGAGGAGTCACTTAGAGGTGACCGGACGCTGTCCTGGTAGGGACCGGACACGTCCGGTCAAGTGTTGGCGTCCGGCGTGTTCTTCACGGTGACCGGACTCTGGCGACCGGACAGTCCGGTGCCAAGTCTCGGTTGTGGGCGTGCGGAGCAGTGTGTGCACCGGACGCCGGGCGAGTCCGGTCAGTAGTCAGGGGACGCGTCCGGTCGAGAATTTCACATTCTGGACCTCTCTGGTGGGCGACCGGACTCGCACTGTGCGAAAGGTCCGGTCAGCGTAGGTCGCGGCCCCGGCCGATGTCCGACAAATAGCAGATGATCGAGCCGTTGGCGCGCAACGGCTATTTTCAAATGAGCTTGACACGTGGGCCGTGGTAGAGGGACCGGACGCTGGGACCAGACGCGTCTGGTCGCCACTTAACCCGCGTCCGGTCGACGCGTAGAAATCTGTTCTTGTGAGCAACGGCTATGTGATCTTGTGAGCGCCTATATAAGTGCATTGGCCGGCTCTAGAGAGTCTCGCTTGGCACTTTGACATACTTGACATCCTCTAGAGCTAAGCAAACCATCTCCCTCACTTTGCATGCCTCTTGATTGATCTAGAGAGTGATTGGGAGAACTTCTAGTGCATTTGCCTTGTGATTGTGCATCTAGTGGCACTAGTGGGCGTTCTTGCTGCGATTGAGCTTGTTATTCTTGGTGATTGCCGTCACCTAGACGGTTGGGGCAGCGAGCCGGAGTTGAGCAAGGTTGAAGATTGTTCTTGGCCACTCCGGAGGTGATTGTGAGGGGTGTTGATCCTACCCCGCGGGAGATCGTGAAAGGAATCCTTAGTGGAATCTCATGTCATTGAGTTACCCTCACTTTGTGTGAGTTCTTGTGGCGCCAGGTGAGGGCTTGGCTTGTGACGCTGATTAGCCACCGAACTACCGAGTGTGTGGTCGACACAACGGGGAGTAGCGTGCCGGCAAGCACGTGAACCTCGGGATAAAAATCTTGTGTCCCTCGGTGTTCTTGTGTGGTTTGATCCTTCGAGATCAACTTGGATTTCTCTATTAGATCATCTTTTCGGGTTTTATTGTATTGACAAGACGGTGATTGGTCATCATCCCGAAGGCACGGTTTGCACCTCTCGGTTCTCTTCCTTGCGATTATCTTTGTGCACTAGTGTAGCTTGTAGCATATTAGGTTGCTTGTGTGTGCTCTAGTGTATTAGGTTTGCTAGAATTGGATAGGTTGGCTTGCAACCCCTCTCTAGGCTAGCGTAACTCTCGCTTCGCCATTTAGTGTACTAACCGGTTTATTTAAGTGCTTTGCAAGAATTTTTATAGGCTATTCACCCTCCTCTAGCCATTTAGGACCTTTCAAGTGGTATCAGAGCCGAGGTCACCGTTGATTGAGGCTTAACAATCTACATTGTGAAAATGGCTCAAATCAACCATATCAATCATGTGGGGAAGCCACCGTACTTTGATGGCACCAGTTATGATCATTGGAAGAGAAAGATGTGTGCATACTTAAAATCATTGAATAGGAAGGTTTGGGAGGTTGTGAACAAGGACTTTACCATGATTGATCCAACCGACCCAACCGCAAGAGAGGAAGAAAAGCTCCAATTCAATGACATTGCAATCAACACATTCTATGAAGCCTTGGAAGCAAAGGTGTTTGAGCAAATCAAGGATTTAGAGAGAGCTCATGATGTGTGGACTAGATTGAAGGAAACATATGAGGGCACACAAGCCGTGAAGAGTGCCAAGGTATACATTCTCAAGGACAAGCTCTCAAGTTTCAAGATGCAAGATGATGAGAGTGTGCCCGAGATGCTCCACCGCCTCCAAGTGATTGTCAATGACTTGAAGAATTTGGGTGAGAAGGTGGAGAATGCGGACTTCTCTCACAAGTTCCTAAGAAGCTTGCCATCAAGATTTAAGTTCTTGGTCACAATGTTGGTGAGAGAAGGGTTGGACACCAAGACCCCTAACCAAGTACTAGGTGAGGTGATCACACATGACACCTACCGTGTGGAACGGAAAGGGGGCTCTCAAGAGGAAGAGAAGAAGAAGAAGACCATGGCATTCAAGGCCACCTCCTCCAAATGTAAGGGCAAAAGCAAGAAGCAAAGCTCAAGTGAAGATAAAGCTTGCACAAGCTTAAGTGAGGTGGATGATAAAGCAATAGCTCTCTTAGTGTGCAAATTTGGTAAATTCATGAAGAAGAAGGGCTATGGTGCAAGAAAGAGAAGAGATGCCACCAAGGCCAAGAGATGCTTTAGGTGCAAGAGCAAAGATCACTTTATTGCCGATTGTCCATTCAATAGTGATGATGATAGTGATGAAGATGACAAGAAGAAGAAAGACAAAAAAGAAAAGAAGGACAAGAAGGAAAAGAAGGAGAAGAAGCTTGAGTACAAGAAGAAGAAGAAGGGGCAATCATATTGTGTCACATGGGATAGTGATGCCTCAAGTGATAGTGATGATGAGAGTGAAGATGACAAGAAATCAAAGAAGAGGTTGTTTGCTAGTCTTGCCATCTCCAACAAGCCCTCACTCTTTGATGCTCCATCAACATGCTTAATGGCTAAGCCATCCAAGGTACAATCCGATGATGAGAGCGATAGTGGGAGTGATGATGATGAGGGGTACTCAAAGGAGGACCTCATTAGCATGCTACAAGATGCTCACTCTTATATTGAGGAGAAGAGGAAGGAGTGCAAAGAGTTGCACAAGAGCAAAAAAGCTCTTGAGCAATCCTTTGATGAGCTCAATGCTACTCATGAGAGGCTAATGGAAGCCCATGAGAAGCTTGAGAAGGCTCACACTAAGCTTGAAAAGGCTCACTCCTCCCTTCTTGATCAAGCTAAGATTGAGGATGTTGTAGACACATGTAACGTAGGGAATAACATGTGATATTCTTGATGAATCATTCTATACTCCTATTGTTGTTGGTCCCACTAACCCCTTTTGTAGCTCAAGCAATGCCACATCTACTATTAGTGATGGTTTCACTTGTGACGCCTCACTCATGGTGGAGAATGATACCCTCAAGAGAGAGGTGAATGAGCTCACTTATGCCTTAGGCAAGGCCTATGGTGGAGATGCCCACTTGCTAAAGTGCTTGGGTAGCCAACGATTCTCTCTTAACAAAGAGGGATTGGGCTATACCCCCAAGAATGGCAAGGCGGCCTTTGTTACTCACAAGACTAGTTTTGTGAAGGGCAATGGATGTTTTTGCTCTAGTTACAAGCAAGTGGGGCATGTAGAGCAATATTGCAAGAACAAGAAGAATGCTAACATATCCTCTATTAAGTTTGATTTTTGTTATTTGCTTACCAAGGGTGCAAATGGTGTGAAGGCTAGGTTCATTGGTGCTCCCATTGTTGGCCCAAAGAAGAAGGCAATTTGGGTGCCCAAAAGCTTAGTGACTAACCTTGGAGGACCCAAGCAAGTTTGGGTACCTAAGAAGAATTGATTTGCTTTTGTAGGTCAATTATAAAACCGGAGGAAGGCATTGGGTGCTTGATAGTGGGTGCACTCAACATATGACCGGGGATTCTAGAATGTTCAAATCAATCTCATCAAGTGGCAATGGTGTTGATAGTATCACTTTTGGTGACAATGGCAAAGGCAAGGTGAAAGGCTTGGGAAAGATTGCAATTACAAATGATATGTCAATCTCTAATGTATTGCTAGTAGAATCTCTCAACTTTAATCTCTTGTCCGTGGTTCAATTGTGTGATCTTGGATTTAAATACATATTTGGTGTTGATGATGTTGAGATAGTAAGTGTTGATGGAAGCAACTTAATATTCAAAGGCTTTAGATATGAGAATCTCTATCTAGTGGACTTCAATGCTAGTGATGCTCAATTGACAACATGTTTGTTCTCCAAATCAAGCATGGGTTGGCTATGGCATAGAAGACTTGGACATGTTGGCATGAAGCAACTCAACCGGCTAATCAAGCATGATCTAGTTAAAGGGCTGAAGGATGTGGTGTTCGAGAAAGACAAGCTATGTAGTTCATGTCAAATGGGTAAACAAGTTGGCAACACTCATCCCAACAAGAGCATGATGAGCACAAGCAAAGCATTTAAGTTGTTGCACATGGATCTATTTGGCCCGACCAAGTATGAGAGCATTGGTGAAAATAAATATGGATTTGTGATAGTGGATGACTACACAAGATATACTTGGGTGTTCTTTCTTGTTGACAAAAGTGAAGTATTTGACACATTCAAGACATTTGTCAAGAGAAGCCAAAATGAGTTTGAAACTTCAATCAAGAAAGTGAGAAGTGACAATGGTAGTGAATTCAAGAACACAAGAATTAAAGAGCTATGTGACAATTTTGAAATCAAACATCAATTCTCGACCAAGTACACACCTCAATCCAATGGGCTAGTTGAAAGAAAGAATAGAACTTTGATTGACATGGCTAGATCAATGTTGAGTGAATACAATGTGGATCATTCTTTTTGGGCCGAAGCAATCAATACCGCCAACTATTGCTCAAATAGGCTCTATTGTCATAGGCTATTGGAAAAGACACCATATGAGTTGTTGAATGGTAGAAAGCCCAACATTGCATATTTTAGAGTGTTTGGATGCAAATGCTACATTCTTAAGAAGGGCACTTGATTGAGCAAGTTTGAGAAGAAATGTGATGAAGGATTCCTACTTGGTTACTCCACTACAAGCAAAGCATATAGAGTTTGGAATCTCACTCATGGCATAGTTGAAGAAGTGCATGATATTGAATTTGATGAAACTAAAGGCTCTCAAGATGAGGAAGAAAATCTAGATGGTGTGAGAGGAACTCAATTGATACAAGCTATGAAGAAAATAGATGTTGGTGATATTAGGCCAACACAAGTGGTAGATGTTGAAGATGATAAAGATCAAGTGATTGTGTCTTTAAATGTGCAAGTTAGTGGCTCTCAAGTTCAAACTCAAGCTAGTGACTCTCAAGTGCAAGATCAAGTGGCTAGTACATCATCTCAATCAAGTGATCAACCAAGTTCAAGTGTTCAACCTCATGTTCTCTAACCAACTCATATTGCAAGGGATCATCCTCTAAATCAAGTGGTTGGTGATATTAGAAGTGGTGTGCAAACAAGATCAAGATTAGCATCCTTTTATGAACACTATTTATTTGTCTCATCCATAGAGCCAAAGAAGATAGAAGAAGCTTTGGTGGATTGTGATTGGGTAAATGCCATGCATGAAGAGCTCAACAACTTTGAAAGAAATCAAGTTTGGAAACTAGTTGAGCGTCCGAAGAACTACAATGTTATTGGCACCAAATGGTTATTCCGGAATAAGCAAGATCAAGATGGCATAGTTGTGAGAAACAAAGCAAGATTGGTAGCACAAGGATACACTCAAGTTGAAGGTCTTGACTTTAGAGAAACTTATGCACCGATTGCAAGATTGGAGGCAATTAGAATCTTATTAGCCTATGCTTGTGCCCATAACATCAAGCTATATCAAATGGATGTAAAAAGTGCTTTCTTGAATGGATTCATCAATGAGCTAGTGTATGTTGAGTAACCTCCAGGATTTGAAGATATCAAAAGGCCCAACCATGTCTACAAGTTGAAGAAGGCTCTCTATGGCTTAAAGCAAGCTCCAAGGGCATAGTATGAGAGATTGAGAGATTTCTTGATCTCCAAAGGGTTCAAGATGGAGAAGGTTGATAACACTCTCTTCACCAAGAAAATTGGCAAAGACTTGTTTGTGTTGCAAATCTATGTGGATGACATTATCTTTGGATCAACCAACCAAGACTTTTGTGAAGAGTTTAGAGAAATGATGGCTAAAGATTTTGAGATGTCTATAATTGGAGAGCTTAGCTACTTCCTTGGCCTACAAATCAAGCAATTGAAGAAAGACACATTTATGAGTCAAAGCAAGTATATCAAGGACATGTTGAAGAAGTTTGAAATGGAAGAAGCCAAGTCAATTGGGACACCATTGGGAACAAATGGTCATCTTGACTTAGATACAAGTGGCAACATGGTAGATCAAAAGTTGTATCGGTCCATGATTGGAAGCCTACTCTATGTGGCCGCTTCTAGGCTGGATGTCATATTTAGTGTGTGCATGTGTGCAAGATTTCAAGCTTCACCAAGAGAAAGTCATTTGAAGGCAACTAAGAGAATATTGAGATATCTTAAGCACACACCAAATGTTGGATTGTGGTATCCCAAGGGGTCAAACTTTGAGTTGATTGGATATTCGGACACCGACTATGCAGGATGCAAGGTGGATAGAAAGAACACTAGTGGAACATGCCAATTGCTAGGAAGGTCACTTGTCTCATGGTCATCCAAAAAACAAAATAGTGTTGCACTCTCTAACGCCGAAGCCGAATACATTAGTGCGGGGAGTTGTGCTCAATTACTATGGATGAAGGCCACATTGAAGGATTTTGGAATCAAATTTAGACAAGTGCCATTGCTATGTGACAATGAAAGTGCCGTGAAGATCACCACCAATCCGGTTCAACATTCAAGGACAAAGCACATTGACATAAGGCATCACTTCATTAGAGATCACCAAGCAAAGGGAGATATTTCTATTGAGAGTGTTGGCACCGATGATCAACTTGCCGATATCTTTACCAAGCCACTTGATGAGAAGAGATTTTGCACATTGAGAAATGAATTGAACATTCTTGACTTCTCCAACATGAGATGAATGCACCCCCAACTATATGACATGCCTCTCCTTCGACTAATGCAAAGGTGAAATTATTTGGCATGATGCATTCATACTTAATAAGGACTTGATTAGAGCATATAGACATTTCTTTTAGTGATATCTCTTGCTATTAGGCTCATTCATGAAAACAAAGTGATTTTGAGTGCATATTATGCCACTATTGCTTCTATGTCTTGTATGATCTAGTGGCTAAATATGACTTGTTCATGAGAATGTGATCCTAGTGTTTGATCTAGTTAAATGAGCAAGAAAGGATCTAGTTCAACATTGACAAGATAACCATTGAAAGATGTGTGAAGAAGCTTATCATTGGTTCAAACCGAGCTAGATTACTTATGCAAGTTTACTAGTTTGAACCACAAGAGAAGGAAAACAAGTGATCCTCAACTTTAAGTGATCATCTCTCTATTCCAAGCTCCCTCTATGATTTCAAGTCTACACTAAGCATGATCATATACCTTTGTGGTCATTGATGACAAAGGGGGAGAGAATACAAAGATAGCATGCATCAAGGGAGAGAGTAGATAAAGATTGAAGAATGGAAAGGGATCAAAATTTTAAAGCACACAAGTAGGGGAGCAAGCTCATGAACACAATTGATTGCATTTGAATGTGCAAATCCATATGATTGCTTGCATTGCACTTAGGTGTATTTTTTTATTTCATAAGTGATATCTCTCTTGCTTGTGTGGTGCTTGCTAGTATAGAACATTATTGATGAATTGATTACTAGCATGTATAGGTTCTAGCTAGAAGTGGCAATTTTTCTTGATGCCTTTCAAAGTGGTATCTAGAAACCGTGCTTTTAATATTGATCCCATGGAGTTTCTAGCTATTTGATGTTTTCTAGCTAAATTTGGTGCTAAGGATGGTTCATGATGTGTACTCCGATGGTATCATGCTTCAAAGGTCCATTCTATACACCTTAGCATCAATTTGGTAGAAATGACTCTCTCAAAACCGATTTATACATCATGTGTGCAAAGTTTCTAATCCAAACTCTTAGCACACATGTAGGGGGAGCCATAGCTACCAAATAAGTTTTACATGACTTGTCCAACTCTTTTCATAAACTCATATTGCTTGGACAAGTGGTGTAAAGCCAAAATTGAATTTAATTCTTATCTTTGTGGAGGTTGTCATCAATTACCAAAAAGGAGGAGATTGAAAGCCCTAGTTTGGTTTTGGCTAATTGATGAAACCTAGGACTAACCCTATTGCTAAGTGTGTAGCATTAGAGAAAGGGGAGGTCCAAGCCAAGTGGTGGAATGGTGATCAAGTTGATAGAAGTGATCAAAAGATGATCAAATGCCACCCTTGGAGATGAAGGAAGATGAGGAGCAAGATGGAATGCTAGAGGCAAAGGTATATGCTAGGGCATTTCCATTTTGCCGGCCATAAGTGAGTAGAGAAGTTGATGGCCGGATTTAGGATTGATAACCATACTATTAAGAGGGGCAATTTCACGCAATATCGGTTATCTTAGTGCCACTAGGTGAGCAATGACTTTGCATATGCATTAGGGACCTAGTGAGCTAACAATCTCTTGTAAAATTCATTTAAAAATGCTAACACACGTGCATAAGTGGAGAGACAATTTTGTGTTGGCACATGAGAGCAAGGGTTGATGGGGTTTGGGTGTAGAACCCTCCCGCCGAGCTTGCGAGGCGGGACTTGAGGGTTTTCTCGATGAAGAGGAGTCACTCGGAGAGGTCTGGACGCTGCTGACGTAGGGACCGGACGTCCGGTCAAGTGTTGGCGTCCGGCATGTTTTCCAGGGTGACCGGACGCTGGTGACCGGACTGTCCGGTGCCAAGTCCTGGTTGCAATCGAGCTAAGCTGAGTGTGGACCGGGCACCCGGGCGCGTCCGTCAATAGTCAGCGGGATGCGTCCCGGTCGATAAAAACACGTTTTTGACCTCTTCGGTGGGTGACCGGACTCGCACCGTCTGGCGAAGCGTCCGATCGGCGTTGGACGCGCCCGGTCGATGTCCGACAAATACGCGAAAGTGATCGAGCCGTTGGCGCACAATGGCTATTTTCAAATGAGCTTGACACGTGGCCATGGTAGAGGGACCGGACGCTGGGACCGAACGCGTCCGGTCGCCACTTAACCCGCGTCCGGTCGACGCGCAGAAATCTGTTCTTGTGAGCAACGGCTATGTGATCTTGTGGGCGCCTATATAAGTGCATTCGCCGGCTCTAGGGAGTCTCTCTTGGCACTTTGACGTTCTTGACATCCCCTAGAGCTAAGCAAACCAACTCCCTCACTTTGCATGCCTCTTGATTGATCTAGAGAGTGATTAGGAGATCTTCTAGTGCATTTGCCTTGTGATTGAGCATCTAGTGGCACTAGTGAGCGTTCTTGCTGCGATTGAGCTTATTACTCTTGGTGATTGCCATCACCTAGATGGTTGGAGCAGCGAGCCGGAGTTGAGCAAGGTTGAAGATTGTTCTTGGCCACTCCGGAGGTAATTGTGAGGGGTGTTGATCCCACCCCGTGGGAGATCGCGAAAGGAATCCTTAGTGGAATCTCGTGTCATTGAGTTACCCTCACTTTGTGTGAGTTCTTGTGGCGCCCGGTGAGGGCCTGGCTTGTGACGCCGATTAGCCACCGAACTATCGAGTGTGTGGTCGACACAACGGGGAGTAGCGTGCCGGCAAGCACGTGAACCTCGGGATAAAAATCTTGTGTCCCTCGGTGTTCTTGTGTGGTTTGATCCTTTGAGATCGACTTGGATTTCTCCATTGGATCATCTCTTCGGGTTTCATTGTATTGACAAGACGATGATTGGTCATCATCCCAAAGGCACGGTTTGCACCTCTCGGTTCCCTTCATAGTTTCATATTTTTTCCACAAAGATATTACCACAGAGAGGCTACACAAAAAGTTTCATAATTTTTGGGGCATTAATTATTTTCTACAAAATAAACAAACTTTAGCACTATTCACTAAATTGAAAAACCAGAAAAAGGAAAAACCCTAACTCTACTGTGGCCGTCTACCCCGCTGCCCAAGTCAGCCCATTACGGCCCACCCCAGCTCGGCTCTGTCCGAGCGGCTGCCGGCGAGCCGGACGGCGGATCTTGCTGCCGGTGAGGTCTCTGACGATGGTGAGGGTACCATCGCCCTTCCCATAACTATGCGAACCTAATGAGCATAGACACAAGACGGTTTGATGGCTGCAAGGAGCAGGGCGACGGCCATGGCGGCTCGGCTGAGTAGAGCTCGCGGGCGCGTCACTACCTCGGCCAACAGGACCTGGTAAAGATCAAGACAAGGGCAGGGTTAGCTTCGTAAGCTCACCATGAACTTGGTGCTTCCACTGGTTTAGCCGAAAACAGAATGAAACAGGAAAGTTCACGGTGGGAGCAGCTGTGGCGGTGTGATTGCGTTCCACTGCGTCTATGGTTTGGCGAAGGGTTTTAGGGGGCCGATGAGCTCCACGAGCTCAAAGCGGACCCAGCTCCCCATTTAGATGAGCACAAGGTGTGGGGATCGCCCCCCCGGGTATCCTCAGACGATGGGCTTGGGCCGAGCGGCCAGGCAAGGCCTGGTTCCTGAAGATGACACCGAGTGACGCATGTAGCCCCATGGAATGCGGCGCACGGGTCGGAAGACAAGATTGATCCACTCGGATTGATAGAAGGATTAGTTACCTTGCAGAGCTAGATCTCCTGGTCGGCTGATTGATACGCCGATCGGGAAGATCGGATCTGATTGATCCTGTAACCCTGCCCCCCGGCTATATAAGGCGGGCAGGGACCCCCCTCAAAATAGATTGCCTCTCACCATAATCAACTACCAGAACACAGGACTAAGGTTTTACGTCATCCTGACGGCCTGAACCTGTCTAAAACCCGTGTCTCGTGTTACTTTCTTGCTCTTGATCTCGCGCACCTCACCACCCTCGATCTCATCTACTACCTCGGGTACCCCCCTTGGTGGGCTGCCGACCAGATATCGTCGACAGCTGGCGCGCCAGGTAGGGGGCACTACTGATCCGTCGTTGAACAAGATGGTTACTCCCACTGCTTCTGATCTCTCCGTTGCGTCCGGCATGACCTTCACCGTCGGATCCATTATGTGGACTGTCGCTGCCGAGCACGTCGATGGGGAGGACGTCCTGTCCTAGACCCCACCTCGCGTGGTCAGGGACACCTTGGCTCCGGCCGACAAGCCCAAAAGCGCCTCCAAGCGAGGCCCCGATGGTCCTTCCTTCCGCAGCAAAGAAGCGCCCGTGCGGCCTCGCCCGAGAGGAACCCGGGTCAACATCAACGATCTGGTTGAACTCATCGGCCGGGTCAACGAAGGCTTGCATAAGTGCATCGTGCTCGCCGAGACCACGCTCGTCGGCAACCCCGACGAGAACCTGCCCAACGGGTCAGGGTGGCAGCCCGCACGCCGCCGTCGGGCACCACTCCGACCCGATCACCCGCCGCCAGGTAACGGCCACACCGGTCGAGACCCACCGGCCCCGTCGCGACCGCTACAAAGGGACGCCCGCCAAAATCTTGACTCCAATGGTTGCAGGGAGACTTCCTTCAGCATCCCAACCGCTCGGCGGGCGTTAGATCCATCGCCCGAACCCCTCGGAGGAACAGATCTAGACCCGTGGCAACTATGCCATTCGGGTACGCAGAACTCTGCGGGGCACCTACCGGGGAGGCGGCGCAACAGCGCTTTGCTAACCGGTCCATTCCGCCGGCATCAGTAGGTTCTCCATCGCCAACCGTCAACATGGTCCAGCTCCGCCTGCTGGAAGACGAGGCGTCCCTGCACACCATCCTGGAAGAGCAGCCCGGCACAGACTCCGACGACTCCCCCAGATCGGATCTGGAAACATCAATCGTTGTAAGCGGGCCGGACCCTTCCAGCGAACTCTCAACCCTCCCAGTGTACCCGGTGCATATCTACATGCTCCGGGCTGTCTCACCCGATGAGGTCGCGCCGGCCGACGAAACGGAAGGGCACCGCGCCGACCGCGAGGCACGCAACGCCGACCGGGTTCAACGCCGTGCAGCATACGAGGACCAGCAACAACGCATTATCCGAGACGCAGCAGGTCCTGGGCGACACCTTTACCGGAATCTGGCCGACGAGTTCGTTTACATCGATGAACAGATCGTGGCGCCCACTCCGAGCACCAACCTCGCCGTCGCCGCTAACAAGCTCGAAGCTCTCAGCCTGAGCCCTCAGGTAAAACGGGCTAAAGCTTTCATTAAAGCTGCGCAGGTCCAGGTCAACAGGATCTGGGAGATGCCATCTGGGTCGTCCACCTCCGGGTCAAGTCGCCATCGGTCGGGCAGATCCCGACGGTCTCGCCGACCGGACAACGATGTTGGGATAGTCCAACAGCCGAACAACGGGGGTGGCAACAACCCACCCAACCCGTCCGTCAACTAGCCGCCGCCAGACGCCCGGGCAATCATCAACGCCAACCGGGACGCCCGCATCAACGGCAGAAGGGCAGACGCCTATGAAGCTGAGATGGAGCGCCGACGACGTTTTGACGCCGAACACGGCGCACCGATAGCGGCAGCACCGACGATTGAAGGTTCCAAACCTCTCTCGGCGCGGTTATGCTCTCATCGTTGGCCCACCAACTTCTGGATACCCGGAACAGTCGAGCCATACGACGGCAAGGCTAATCCCGAGCAGTGGCTCTAGACGTATCCCGTAGCAGTCGCGGCCGCGGGAGGATCGGAAGACACCATGGCCAACTACCAACCCGTCATGCTGGCCTCCCCAGTCCTGAACTGGTTCACGGGCCTCGAGGAAAACTCCATCGACACTTGGTCGCAACTCCGCAAGCTCTTCGTGGACAATTACATGGCCACGTGCGATCGCCAAGCTACACGCCATGACCTGGAGAGGCTGGCCCAACGCCCGAACGAATCCCTCTGAGAGTACATCCACCGCTTCTCCACGTTGCACACCAGCGTGGCCAACGTCAACGACACCGACGTCATCACCGCCTTCATCCGGGGCCTCCTTTACAGTAAGGCCCTGCATGAAAAGCTCCACAGGAAGCGCCCGGAGACGATCGGCGAGCTGATGAAAACCGCTGACTCCTATGCACAAGGAGAAGAAGCCGAAGGACACCACAGGGACCTCGTCGCAGGAAAGAGGCCCTTACCTCCTCCCCCACCAATGGGAGGCCCACGCGCCGACGACCGCAACACCGACCAGCGGGACCGCAGACCCGAGCACCGACTGGACAACCGCGACCGTCCAGAGCGATTCCGCGGCCGCCGCCACAATGTCAACGACGTCAAAACCCGGGCCAAGCGCAACCTCGACGTTGAGTTCGACAAGATCCTGGATCAACCTTGTCCAATCCACAAGAACGCAACGCATACCATGCGTCAGTGTTATGGACTTGGCAGGGTTTTCCGGGAGGAGGACCAGAAGCGCCAACGCCGTCGCGACGACGACAAGAACGGCGGCGGCAAGGACGATGACCCAAAATCCGACGGCGCCGCCTACCAGGCTCCCTCCAAGAGCGTAGCCACCATCTTCGGTGGACCGCCCGTGGCGGAGAACAAGAGGAGCAAGAAGTTGGCCACCAGGCGGGTCATGGCAGTCTCCGCCAACAGCACCATCGTCGACCCAGCCTTCCTCCCGTGGTCCGACCAGTCGATCACCTTCTCCAGAGAGGACCAGTGGTCGGAAATACCGTACCCAGGACGGTACCCTCTGGTGCTAGATCCAGTGATCGGCAACGTGCACTTTAGGCGAGTCCTCATTGACGGTGGAAGCTCCCTCAACATCCTGTTCCCGAAGTCGCTCTGAAAGTTAGACATCCCAAGGGAAGCCTTGTAGCCCGCCGAGTCTCCATTCTGGGGCATCGTCCCAGACAAGGCTTCGGAACCGCTCGGTCAGATCACCCTGACGGTGCAGTTCGGCACTCCGGGTCATTTTCGTAAGGAACACCTGCTGTTCTACGTCACCGACTTTGACACCGCCTATCACGCCATACTAGGGCGCCCCGCCCTACACAAGTTCATGGCGATCCCCCATTACGCCTACCTCGTGATGAAGATGACAGCACCAGGCGGCGTACTCACCCTCCGCGCAGATGTAAAAAGCGCCCACGCCTGCGAGCAAGAGAACTACATCATCAACGAGACCGCCGGGCTCACCGCCAAGATGAAGGACTACCTCATCGCCTCCAAGGAAGTACCTCCAGAAGATCAGGAGATCCTGATTAAAGAGCCGCCACGGTCCGCCATCAAGAACAAGGAGACGAAGACCATCGACCTCGGCACCGGTGATCCTGCCAAGGTCGCTCGGATCGGCGCCAACCTTGATCCCAAATAGGAAAGCGCGCTCGTCAGCTTCCTCCGGGACAACGCGGATGTGTTTGCATGGAAACCTACTGACGTGCCAGGGGTACCGAGGAAGTATGCCGAGCATGCCCTGAAAGTCTAGTCTTCCGCCAAGCCGATCAAGCAGAAGCTCCGCCGATTCGCGCCGGACAAGAAGGAGGCTATTAGGGTAGAGATCAACCGGCTCTTAGCCGCCAGTTTTATCAAAGAAGTGTATCACGCCGAGTGGCTGGCAAACCCAGTCCTCGTCCGTAAAAGTAATAAAGAATGAAGAATGTGCGTTGATTACACCAATCTCAACAAACACTGCCCTAAAGATCCCTTTACTCTCCCTCGCATCGACGAGGTCGTAGACTCCACCGCCGGCTGTGAACTCCTCTGTTTTCTTGACTGCTACTCCGGGTACCATCAGATCACCCTAAAGGAGTTAGACCAAGTAAAAACAGCTTTCATAACTCCGTTTGGTGTCTACTGCTACACAACGATGTCCTTCGGACTGAAAAACGCCGAGGCCACGTACCAGCGTACGATTCAGGCCTGCCTCAAGGATCAGATAGGTATAAACGCCGAAGCCTACGTCGACGATGTAGTCGTTAAGTCCAAAACCGCTGATAGCTTGCTCGCCGATTTAGATCAAACTTCAAAAACCTGCGGGAATACCGATGGAAAAACTCAATCCGAACAAGTGCATCTTCGGGGTTCCGTCGGGAATCCTCCTAGGCAACGTCGTCAGCCGCCATGGGATCGAGCCGAACCCCGAGAAAGTTTTGGCTATAACCAAGATGTCACCGCTGACTAACATCAAGGAGGTACAAGATTGTCTGGCAGCTCTGAGCAGGTATATCTCCAGGTTGGGAGAGAAGGCCCTGCCTTTCTTTCGGCTCCTCCGAGCATCCAACAAGTTTATGTGGACTCCAGAGGCCGACGAGGCGTTCAAGGAGATGAAAGCCTTTCTAACGATGCCACCTGTCTTAACGGTGCCGCTGCCGGACGAGACCCTCATCCTATACATTGCGGCAACGAACCGCGTTGTCTCTACGGTGATAGTCGTCGAGCGCGACGAGCCTGGGCATGCCTTCAAGGTTCAGCGACCGGTATACTACATCAGCAAAGTCCTGAACGAATCGAAGACTCGCTACCCGCAAATACAGAAGCTTATTTACGCCGTTCTCCTGACATCGCGCAAGGTGAACCACTACTTCCAGTCATACACTATCGCTGTGGTCTCTCAGTATCCGATAGGTCACATCATAAAAAACAAGGAGGTTGACGGCAGAATCGCCAAGTGGGCAGTAGAGCTCGGTGCTTACACCGTCGACTACGTAAGCCGCCAAACCATAAAATCTCATGTACTCGCCGACTTTATCGCCGAATGGACGGACATGCTAGAGCCTATCCCGGCTGAGCACCCCGAGCATTGGAAATTGTACTATGATGGCGCACTTAACGTCAGCGGTGCCGGCGCGGGAGCCTTGCTAATATCTTCGAGCGGCGAAGAGCTCCGATATGTCCTATGAATACACTTCAAGGCATCCAACAACGCCGCCGAGTATGAGGCTGCCCTACACGGTATCAAGATCGCCATCTCACTGGGAATCAAACGCCTGGAAGTGTTCGGAGACTCCGCCCTGGTCGTGAACCAAGTCAACAAAGACTGGTCCTGCACAAACGAGAAAATGGATGCCTACTACGCCGAAATCCGCAAGCTCGAGAACAAGTTCTACGACATCGAGTTCCACCACGTCGTCCGTGAGGAGAACACAGAAGCTGATCGGCTCCCCAAGCTGGGCTCTTCCCGAGCCAAGATACCGCCAGGTGTCTTCGCGCATGATCTTATAACTCCGTCGATCGGACAGGCCGGCGAGGTGTCTAAACCCTCCCCCACCGACCAGACGGTCACGACTGTCGCCGCCACCAACAAGGAAGATTGGCGCTCGGCCTTCGTCCGATACCTCACCAAGGCCGAGGTACCGGCGGATAGGGTGGAAACAGGCGCCTCATACGACGGAGCAAGCACTACGTCCCCGGTGGAGGGCGTCTAATGCGCAAAAACACCAACGCCAATGTCCTCAGAAATGCGTGCTCCAAAGACGAAGGCGTCAAGATATTGAGGGAGATACATGCTTGGCATATGCGGGAGCCATTGCGCCTCCAGGAATCTAGTCGGCGGGGGCATTCCAAGCGGGTTTTTACTTGGCCAACCGCAGCCGCGGGACGCAGAGCATCTAGTGCGACATTGTGAGGGCTGCCAGTTCTTCTCCAAACAACCCCACCTGCTGGCCCACGCCCTGATGACGATCCCTTCCGCGTGGCCTTTCGCGATCTGGGATCGGATCGATCGGCCCCTTCGAGCCGCACTGTGCAACTTCCAAAGTATGTTTTAGTCACCATCGACAAATTTTCCAAGTGGATAGAATACAAGCCACTCGTCGACTCCACAAGCAAGAAAACCGCAGAATTCTTCGAGGAATCGTCCATCGCTTCGGTATTCTGAACAGTATTATCACTGATTTAGGATCAAACTTCACCGGCAACGAGTTCTGGAAATTCTGCGAAGAGCGCTCCATACTGGTTAAATATGTCTACGTCGCACACCCGTGGGCCAACGGCCAGGCCGAACGCGCCAACGGCATGGTCCTCGATGCCCTTAAAAAATGCCTATATCAGAAGGACGACAAGTACCCGGGTAGATGGCTCAAGGAACTCCCACCCAGCCAGATGCCTGGGACTGCGCAAGACGCAAACAAGCCGGAGTACGGAGTCTCCCCCTACTACATGGTGTGCGGGTCGAGGGCCGTCCTACCGAGGGATGTCGCTTTCCGTTCACCAAGGGTCGAGAACTACTCGAGGAAATCTCCGACCAAGCACGAGCGCAGACGATGTTGACCGCTGCGCGAGGAAGAACGCCTGGCAGCGTCGTCCGTCGGCCAAGTACACGGAAGGCGTCCGCCGCTACTCGACCCGCCGCAACATCCGTGGCGCTCCTTTGCGGTCGGCGACCTCGTCCTGCGTCGACGCCAGAGCTCCGCTGGGATGCACAAGTTGTCTTATCCTTGGGACAGACCCTTCATTGTCAAAGAAGTAACCCGGCCGGGATCCTACAGGCTGGTGGAGTCAGACGGCGGGGACATCCCAAACTCTTGGCATGCGAGCACCTGATACGTTTTTACGCCTAGGAGAGCACGAAATAAAGATATGTATTCTACCCTTGTGTAATCAAATACATATATATAACAAGTTTTCTTTTCTCTTTCTCTGTGCATTCATGTCATAACTTATCATGCTATTTACGCACCTAACACCAATAAGACCACCAGTAAGCACTTTAACTCGAGCCAACTAGAGCAACCCTGTCTCCGGCCCAAACCCACATGTGCAAGCAGCCCAACGCTCTGCGTTACGGTGCGGTCGGCAGCGGTGCCCCGGTGACCCTAGTGGCCTTTACGTGCACAATAGGGAGCACCTCCCTAGCACAATAAGACGCTAGGTAGCTTGGGCTAGTCCGGTAAGACGACAAAGTCGAACACTGTAGGGCATTAAGGCAAATAACACATACACAAAAACATGACCGCAGCGTCATAAACAAGCGTCCACCGGCGCGAGACATCATACAAAAGCTAATCTCAAAACCCTTTCAGGGCGTAGTTAGTTCAGCATCGCTGAACAGGTCCAGGTCGTCAACTATCTTGATCGCTGAGTCAGAGGCTTCGTCACTTAGCTTCTCCATCTCCTCCTTCGTCGTCCTCCGAGCGAAACCCGTCTCAACCCGAGCGAGCTCCACTCGCGGATAGTGCGACCGGACCAGAGCCAGCGCGTGCCCGGCCGCAGCGCATGCCGCTCCATGAACATAGACACGCAGCTGCTCCGGTAGCGATGCGGCACCGCACCGATGTCGGGGCGCCGAAGGATAGCGTTCCCCGAGCACGTCTCGGTCATCGCCCCCTTCGGATCGATGAGGTTAAGCAGCGGAGTCACGAGGGTGATGGCGTCTTCCGTCCGTTCCTCCGCGGTGGCAAGACGCCCCTTCAGATCCGTCTGGGCAGCCACCGCGTTCTCTCGAACGACTGCAAAACAATACGAGTCAGGCTCGAGCAAGAACCGCCAATCAAACAAGCATAACCAAGCGGAAGCACTTACGCTGCAACCCCGACCCAAGGCAGCTTGCGTTGCACGGTTGGTCGCCTCCGCCTCACGAGTCGGCTCATTGACCGGTGCACGCGTGATCGCCGCAGTCACCCTCCCGGGGCTGCGAGGCCGACTAGGCGTTAAACTAGAAACTCCAAGATAATGCGAGCGGGCATGAACGGTAACGCACCGATAACAGCGCCTTTAGCGCTTGAGCCTGCGTCGCCGCAGCGCCGCGCTCGCCGCGGCCGCTTCCACCCGGCCCGGCGTTCTCACGCTTCGAGCTCCTCGCCGCCCGCAAGAATCGGTCGTCGTCCTCACGAACGGCCTTCAGGTTATGATCGAGCAGGTCGGCGGAATCCTCCAGCCTTTGTTCTCACGGCGAAGCCGTTTTCGACCTTGGTTTTCATAAGCTACGGCCGGCGGGTCAAAGATCGCGCAAGACGCTCTCGGCGGCCCGCGCTAACTCCTGCAGACACAAAATTAAAGTTGAGCTACTCAACTAAATGAATTGGTGTCACAGTTAACTCACCAAAGCGCGATGTTGCGCAGCTTCCAAGTCCGCCGTCAGGCTTTGATACTCCCCGACGGCGATCTAAAAGCGTCCACCACCTCCACCCGGTTCTTTGTGAGGGTCGATGTAGAAGGTACGGCAGTGTCGTGCCGGCTCATCCCTTTCTCGTGGGGGCTCCCGCTGACAACCTCCTCCGGCTCCACCTCGGCGTCCGCCTTTAGCCCGACTGCCCGCGATAGGCTGTGGGCTCGGTAGCAAGGACGCTTGCCTGGCATCACCTTCAGCCGAGTGCCCACGAGTGGGGGTCTCGGGCCTCGCCTCCCCAGCAGGACTGGGGACTGCAGTCCCTTCCACTCGGGTCGATCTCCCAGTGGCAAGCCCTGAGTCGCTGGTCCGGAAAGGGCTAGCCTCGGGGCGACTGGCGTCATCATCACCACCATGGCCAGGGTCCTCCACCGAGGCCTCGCTGCATGTTAACTCTGAGTCAGACCTGGACATCACCAGGAACACAAAAGATACGAGATGAGCATCTGTTTACTGACAGGTCAGATTGACAACGCCGAACACGAAACCGCCACGGCCGCCCGGAGCTCCCCTGTCCCGGCTGCTCGGCCGAAGCCCCCCAAAGCGCGCTCGTGCACCTCGGGGCGGGGCCGGCGATCGGCATCCGCTCGAGAACCGGCGCCCGGCCGACCGCCCGATTCTCCCCCCCCTTTGGCGCGGCTTTGATGCCGCTTTTACGCTAATCCAGCGTCTCCGTGTCCTCCTCGTCGTCTTCGTCATCAGACAGGGCGGCGGTCCGTTCTTCCGGCTTCCTCCCTCGTCTATCCGAGCAGGCGAAGAAGGGGGGGATTCGATGCCTTCTTCTGCTTCTTGGATGGCGGCTCCTTCGCCGCGCCGCCCTTGCCCACCGACCCCTTAGCCTGACACTTGGGGACTGTGGGTTTCCCCCCGATGGGGCCAGACCCCTCTTCACGGAGGATCTCAGTCACGGACCATAGGATCTCCTCCGTCGTGCGCCGCTGGTCCACACCAGTCGGCCACGAGCCGTCGGGCACGTCCGACACGAAGGTTGCCCGGTCCTGCACACCACGCTTATGGCGTCAGCCAATAGAGAAACATAAACACAGCAACGTTACCACGCCAAAACTTACCGCGGGGCGCGGATTGCCCAGACTGTATGGCTGTTGCATCCCAGAGCTTCTCAGCTGAGTGCCGCCGACGAAGAACGCGCTTAACCGCCGGAACACGGCCTCCTTCGTCAGCCGTTCCGGCACTTCCCGAGTCACGTCGTCATCGCCGGAGTACTCGTAGGCCGGGTGCACTCGCTCCTTGCACGGCTGAACGCACCGTAAGACAAAATTGATCGCCACGGCCACCCCTGTCAGATTCATAATGCGGATGATCCCGAGCAGTTCTTCCACCTGGCCCATGTCCGTGGAGGTAGGGCGCTCGGTCCAGTTGCCATTGGCGCACCACCACTCGTTGACCTCGTTCGAGATCTGTGGCTCGGGGTTGCTGGTGACGAACCACTGCGAGTTCCACCCGTTCATCGAGGCGTTAAGCGGCAGCCCGAGATACTGGTTCCTCATGCCATTGCGGAGGCAAAGATAAAGGCCTCCCACTACCTTGGGCGAGCCGGATCCAGTAAAAGCTCTCAAACAGAAAAGATGGCGGAAGAGATGGAAGTGAGGAAGAATTCCAAGAAAGGCTTCGCAGAGGTGGATGAAAATGGAGAGATGAAGAATGGAATTGGGATGAAGATGAATAAGGTGGATTCAGTAGTACCCGAGAAGCTTGCAGAGAAAAGGGTGAGCCGGCAATCCGAATCCCCAGCGGAAGTACTCCGCAAACACCACAAGCTCATTGCCATTGGCGGGGGTAGGGAAAGACTCACCGGCGGTAGGCCGCCAGCCGCCGCGCGCTCGCTCAGGAAGAACTCCGTCGCGGACTAGCTCCTCGAGGACCGCCTCAGTGCATGTTGACGGCACCCACTCCAAGTCGATCTGTGGCGGGCCGTCGCGCCCCGGATCGCCGGCCGCGCTACCCGTGCTACCCTGGCTGCACTTCTGCGCCCTGCCGCCGGTCATCGCTGGATCTAGGGTTCCGGTGGTGTTGCCGCGGCGGTGCGATAGGGCGGAGGGCGCACAGTAGCAAAGAGTGAGTAGGCGGCGGTTCCGGTGTGGCATGTGGGTGAAGATGAAAGTAAAGACAGTGACAAGGCAAGCCCCTTAAATAGCCATCACTCATGGCAGTTCCATTGGGAGCCGCGCCGTGCCACTTCACCTCCCCTCCGTGGGAAACCGCGCCGCGTCGCTCCGGATCCTTCCGCCGATCCTGGGCCGTACGCGCTTGTTCCCAGAGTGTGTTGAGTCAGCCATGCCCAGCGGGCCGGCCCGTGGAGCATGGGCAGCTGGACGCAGGCTGGGTGGACCGCCAGGCGAAGTCCCTCCAATCGACTTTGGATAAATAAAATGAAATTAGAAATCTAAATCACAGCCTCGGGGACTGTGATGAACAAAGCAAGGTTAATCGTGTATTTCTGACAAGTTTGATCCTGGCACCAGGTTTATACTTCACCTACTGCCAGTCTCGAGGACTACGTGGTACACGTCACCTTCGGTGACTTGACGTGGTACACGTCACCCGGGCCCGGGATTTTTTCTTTTTTCTCTTGAGCACCTCGCGTCTCCCTGACAAAGTGGGCCTATACGCGCTCCTCCCCGCAGCAGCGACCATGGTATGCTCCAGGCGAGGGCTTGCCCCTCTCCGGTAACGGAGGGTCCGAGCGCACATACCACTCGGCCATGACGGCGCCGACTGCTCCGACCTCTCGGACTTGCCAGCCGATGCAGACTTCGCCTAGGATGCCGGTCTGACGAGATGCTAGCTCCTGAGGAGACGCTGGGAGGTCCCTGAACTTGGGTCGAGACACGCGAGCTGCTCGGGGACTAGCTGTGGGGATCGCCCCCCCGGGTATGCTCAGACGATGGGCTTGGGCCGAGCGGCCAAGCAAGGCCCGATTCCTGAAGATGACACCGAGTGACGCATGCAGCCCCATGGAATGTGGCGCACAGGTCGGAAGACAAGATTGATCCGCTCGGATTGATAGAATGATTAGCTACTTTGTAGAGCTAGATCTCCCGGTCGGCTGATTGATACGCCAATCGGGAAGATCGGATCTGATTGATCCTGTAACCCTGCCCCCCGGCTATATAAGCCGGGCAGGGACCCCCCTCAAAACAGATTGCCTCTCACCATAATCAACCACCAGAACACAGGACTAGGGTTTTACGTCATCCTAACGGCCTGAACCTGTCTAAAACCTGTGTCTCGTGTTACTTTCCTGCTCTTGATCTCGCGCACCTCACCACCCTCGATCTCATCTACTACCTCGGGTACCCCCCTTGGTAGGCTGCCGACCAGATATCGTCGACACAATGGGCTCTGGAGCAACTTGGCCAGGGTGCAACCAAGCACGGCGGTGCTTTTGCCGGCCGGGAAGAAGACGATGATCGTCTAAGCAACACCAGCAATGGCACACGACGTGATCTGTTGCAAACGGCGCGCACGAGGATGGCGAAGCAATTGGTGAGAGCAATTGAGCAATGGTGGAGTGATGAGGATGAATTTTACGGTGTGGTGAACATGACCGGCGGCGAGCAGAAAAAGGAAAACGACCGATGGCGGCCTGCGTGATCAATTTATAGGCATAGACGAGCACGGAGGGCTGGCTGGTGGCTTCACGAGCCTATCCACGCGGCCGGCAGCGTGTTGCTGCGCGCGCGAAATCTGGGCAATCGTTGCCGTGGCGCCGGTGTATAGAGAGAAGGAGAAAAAATGGCGGTGAGGTGGCTGGCTTTTGGCAACGGTATGGCTGGAAAATGGGGCTCTCCACTCGTTTCTTCCCAGCACGATGCAGCTACAGCACAGCGCGCGTGGCAGCGGCAGCCAAAAGATGGACGGCACGTCGCCGGCATCGAGAAGACGCCATCTCTGCTCCCATGCCATGACTGAAACCGCCATTTTCGACACCCTCTAACTCACTGTTCAAGTAGTCAAAAAGCAAGCCAAATGCACCTTGATAATCTCCTATAGGTGTTCATCTTTGATTAAAAGGTCACTGACTAATTTCAAAAGATCTGCAAGCTACAAGCTCCCGAACATTGGTAAAAAGAAACTGAAATCCCAGTTTCAGTTAAACATAACACTGAGCATGTTGATTAGCTAAAGTTGGCATTTAATTAAAGACTAATCATCACTCATAAAGCTCAACCAATTACATGAAATTAAAGTACAAACTTTGTGCAAACAATTGATGCAACTGGTGTCAAAATTTTTATTCATGAAAAACTATTTTTCATAGTTCCAAAAATGGAAGAAAGTCACTAAAATTCAGGACTTAGAATATTTTCCAAGTCATTTTCAATTTCACATTAAATTCAAATTTGAGTCTATTGTTTGAGCAAGTTAACATTAAATTTGGTCCTAGATTCTTAAATAAAGTTTGTAGCACATACTTTAGACTACAACTTTTATTTAGGGTCTAACACCAAAAGTGATTAGAACATGTAATTGTACTTTAGGGTATTTAGTATCATGATAAAGGCGTATATGACATGTATAATTCATGAAAGTATATTTTTGGCTAAGAGTTGAATATAAACCCTACATCATATTTAATTCCAAAACATTCTAAGTCATTTTTAAGATCATTTAACAACATGTGCATTGCAAACATAAAACATTGCATTCATTCTCATATTGCAAAGCATAGATTCATGGAATATTTAGAAGCAACATGCATTATCGGATGCTCTTGATGAATGCATGGTAATGCTTATGCTAGTGAAATGTAATGCAATGCATGATTAACACTTAGAGTGTTACATCTAGTTTCCATATCTTCTTTATGCGGCCATAATATGTTTCCCTATTCCCATTTGGGTCTGTGGCATCTATGCGAATGCCACTGTTTTGGTTGGTGCTCCTTTTGTCCTGGGCCATCGTGTAATATGTATTGCTATTTATCTCGTACCCTTTGAATGTCATGATATGCCACGATGGTTCCCTGGCCAACAAGTACAATTGGTCATCCAGACTCTCGTCACCCTAACATCGTTTTCACTGCCACCCGCCAAAAGAGTCTATGTGCTGTTATGTAATTCAGACTTTAGACCTCTCTGGGAACTCGGTTTGTAGAATGTCCTTCTGTTTTAAGATATACGGCTCTACCAAGGAGAGGAGTTTTGTAGAACTGTGTAGTGTGCTTTACGAAAAAATCATCTTCCTTGGCAATATACGATTTCTTCCCTAGTGTTCCCTTTCCACTTAGTCTCCCCTCATGCCGTGATTCAGGAACACCAATCGAATCGAGATCAAGAATAAAATCAACACATAACTCAATGACTTCCTCTGTTCTGTAGCCCTTGGCGATGCTTCCTTCTGGCCAGGCATGATTGAGAATATATTTCTTCAGGACTCCCATGAACCTCTCAAAGGGGAACATGTTGTGTAGAAACACAGGGCCAAGAATACTGATCTCTTTGATCAGTGAACTAGGAGGTGCATCATAATATCAAAGAAGGATGGCAGGAACACCAACTCAAAGTTGACAAGACATTGGATCATGTCATACGTAGCTTCGCTAGATGCGCTTTGGATTGATTGCCTTCTAAGAAATTATGTTGAGGAATGTACATAGTTTCACAGTGGCTAATCGTACGTTAGGAGGTAGAATCCCTCTCAATGCAACTGGAAGCAATTGTGTCATAAGCACATGGCAGTCATGAGACTTTAAGTTGATGAATTTCTTCTCAGGCACATTTATTATCCCTTCACATTTGAGGAGAAGCCAGATAGGACCTTGATGCTATTTAGGCATTCAAACATGCTTTCTTCTCTTCTCTGCTAAGAGTGTAGCTAGCAGGACATAAGTAATGGCATCCATCATCCACCTTCTCAGGAGCCAGGTTCTGTCATTCTTTCATGCGCTGTAGATCTTGTCTTGCTTCTAGTGTGTCCTTGGGCTTCCCATACACACCCAAGAAGCCTAGTAGGTTCATACAAACATTCTTCATTAGGTGCATCATATCTATGGTGCTACGGACCTCTAGGACCTTCCAGTATGGTAGCTAATAACATATGGACTTCTTCTTTCACATGCGTGGTGGCTGCTAGCATCATTCGAAAGAGGTTGGTTGCCAGGACCCTTCCCGAAGACTACTTGTACATCCTTGACCATATTGAATAAATCTTCACCATATATTACGGTTCTCGAGCTTTTCTTGGTGATCAGCCTTACCTTTAAAATGCTTGTCTTTCTTTCTTAGGGCATGATTCAGTGGAAGAAATCTCCGATAGCCCATGTACACGACCTTTTGACATTTTTCAAAAATATACCTTTCACATCATGAAAATAGTGTGTGCATGTATTATATCCCTTGTTTAACTGTCCTAAGAGATTACTAAGAGTGGGACAATCATTGATTTTCATGAACAACAATGCTCACAGGTCAAAGTGCTCCTATTTGTACTCATCCCACACACGCACACCTGTGCTGCTCCATAATTGTAGAAGCTCCTTAACTAATGGCCTCAGGTACACATCAATGTTGTTTCTAGGTTGCTTCGATCCTTGGATGAGCACTGGCATCATAATGCACTTTCGCTTCATGCACAGCCAAGGAGGAAGGTTGTAGATGCATAGAGTAACAGGTCAAGTGCTATGACTGCTGGTCTGCTCCTCGAAAGGATTCATTCCATTCATACTTAAAGCAAACCTTAAGTTTCTTGCATCTTGTGCAAACTCTGAGAATTCTCTTTTGATTGAACTCCACTAGGATCCATCAGCTGGGTTCTCAACATATTGTCTATCTTACGATCTTCTTTGTGCCATCGAAGCAATTTTGTATGCTCTTTGTTTCTGAACAGACGTTTCAAGCTTGGTATTATAGGAGCGTTCCACATGACCTTGGCAGGGATTCTCTTCCTTAGACGTTCGCCCTCAACATCACCAGGGTCATCTCGCCTGATCTTGTATCGTGATGCATGGTATACCAGGCATGCTTCCAAATTCTCGTAGTCCTTGCCACGGTAGAGGATGCAGTCATTAGGACATGCATGAATCTTCTGGATTTCTAATCCTAGAGGACATACAACCGTTTTGCTTCATACATAGTGGCAGGCAATTTGTTTTCCCTTCAGAAGCATCTTCTTTTGGATAGCCAATAAGTGCCCAAATGCCTTGTCAGATACACCATTCTTTGGCTTCCATTGTAGCAATTCCAGCATGGTGCCCAAGTTTTTTTTGCCTCTCTTTGGCATTCGGGTATAGCATTTTCCTGTGATCATCTAGCATACGCTCAAACTTGATCTTCTCCTTATCACTTTGGCATTCTCTCTGTGCATCAAGGATGGCCTAGCCAAGATTATCAACACTTGTACCTCTTCTTCAGCAGCTACCTCTTCTTCAGGTTCCCCCATTGTAGTATCATCAAAGGCACCATATTCAGAAAAACCACGAACAATCATGTTGTCATCATCCCCTTCTTCTTCATCATCTTCTTCTATTATAACATCTCTTTCTCTATGCTTAGTCCAACAAATATAGTTTGGCATAAAACCAAATGTGAACAGGTGTCTATGAATTATCTTTGGGCAAGAATATTCTCTCTTCATTCTTACATACAACACATGGGCAGCAAATGAAACCATTTTGCGTCTTTGCCTTGGCCACATTTAAAAATTCATGCACGCCAGTAATGAATTCTAGGGAGTGGCGGTCAACTTTGTACATCCATTGTCGGTTCATCTGTACTACCGGTCATACACCGTATTAGTTAATTAAAAGATCCAAAATATCCATCAAACAACAAGATCAATTAATAACCTATAGCACATAGCTGTTTCATTCACTCTCGTACATGAATTTATTTAAGCCTTGATACAATATAGACAATCCCAAGTAGCATAAAACAAACTAATAAGCCTACAATGCACTTCAGCAGAAGAAGTATTTCGTGACCTATTCCAACTAAAATAGACAAATCATCGATGGGAGTCTTGCGCTGGCTCACTGCCTCATAGGCACACCTGTACTCTCATCGGCTACCTTAGCCACCTGCTTTGTAAGATATTTTTCTACATGCATGACATACTCGGTCTCCCAGTACCAACCATCACATGATCCAGTGCCATCCCACTGAAATTACAACAACAAATAAGAAGAACATTAATCAAAACCATCACAAAAAATATGTACCAACTATAACCAAACATGAAAAAACATAACTCACATTGCGATCCAGACAGACGTAGAAGATACGACTCCTGTTGGGACACTCTTTTCTCACTCGGTACTCTAACATGATCTTCTTCTCACACTTGCCGCACGGAACGAGAGGGAGGTCCGGCCTCACCCACTTACGGACCCCATGCGACGACGAGGACTCGAAAGTATCGTCATCTAAGGTTCTCTATACTCATTTTCATCAACTACTATAAATTTCTCATTTTGTAAACCATGAAATTAAATGAGCTATAATATATAAATATATATTCTAAAAACCTTAAATTCCACTCTTTGTAGAACATGAAACGAGAAAATAAAAGGTGCATAACAGTTTTCATGAGCTACTAAAAATTCCTTCATTAACATATACATACAATCATGTCATATTTGAGCTCACATATATGATAAATAAAAAATATTCACTATTATTCTCAATCTAGAACACCACAAAGTTTCTATATTTCTAGACCATGAAATGAGAGGCAATGAAAGGTGCATACTAGTCTACTTGAACTAATAAAGGCTTTGCTTCATTCCCATATTAAAACTATCAAGTGATTTTGAGCTCAAATGGTACAAAAATAAAAAAATTCACCATCATTCACAATATAGAAAACCACAAATTTCTCTATTTCTTGACCATGAATTGAGCCATGCTACTGATGAAACATGAGAGGATTAAGTTGGTAACCTTTGGAACCGAAGAATGGATGGAGGACTTGAAGAAATCTTGAGATGTTCGGCGACGAGAGCAAGAACCAGAGCTGGCGACGATGAGCAAGAACAGAGTGCTGCTTCAATGGCTCGGGCTAGGGGAGGAGGAAGGAGAGAGAGTATATATGGCAGGAGCTGTAGTCCCGGTTTGCAGTTCAAACCCGGACTATAGGTGGGATTCTAATCCCGGTTGAAAACACCAACTGGTATTAAATCTTTAGCCATGGCTTGTGACTCCAGCCAGGTCTAAAGGGTGACCTTTAGTCCCGGTTTGTGGCTAAAACCATGACTAAAGGGCCCGTCACGCTCCAACTTCTGCAAAAACTGTGCTTCTAACCGTTGGGTAGGAACCTCAGTCCCGGTTGGTATTAGCAACCGGGACAAATACTATCTTTAGTCCCGGGTCCTTAAATAGCTGAGACTAAAGCCTTGGATGGAAAGTCTCTTCTCTACTAGTGTACATAACAGGAATTGAAAAACATTCAAGATACAAACCAAACATAAGACTGGACACCTTTTATTTGTAGTGTATACGTGGTCGCTTTGCCCAATCTTACCAATTGGCTTAACGTGTAGTTGTCTGTTTGGCCCATCTTGCCCATGTAACAATGATAAACACATAGACCTTGTCAAGTGCTTTGTTGGATAGACGAAAGTGAGCAATCCTCCATGATTTATTGAATAAAATGAGACAGAACACCACCCGGAGACCAACCACATATCCTATAACAAGTCTAAAGGAAAATGTAAGTACCACATGTTCATCTCTCCTTTGATTGCCATGCTTCGGTTCTCTGTTGTCGTAGGTGCAATTCTTGTGAAGAGGATATCCACAAAGACCAATGTTGCCATCATATATAAGAGGATTCTGTGCATAAAGGGTGTCAAGCTGCGCCCCTGATGCGATTCTTCCCGTGAGATTGTTGTGCGACAAGTCCATGGAGCTTAAATATATTATATTTGACAAACTTTTTGGATTTCTCCGTAAAGATTGTTCCTCCCTTGAGAGGTCGAGCAATTCTAGCGATTGCATAACCCCAATCCTTTCTGGAAATTTTCCAGTAAAATTATTCCTTGATAGATTCACATTTTTAACTGCATCTAGAGTGGCTGTTTCTTCTAGAATTTCACTGGTCAAATGATTTGATGACAAGTCAATGATTACCATTTGAGAAATGCTGAACTGTAATAAAGTTCTTGCCCCTTCATGGTCATAGACACGTTAATCATGTCATTGTAACCGTCAGATGTAGCATAAACTGTTTTAGATGACATAGGCCTCCAAGATGGGTAATAGTGGCTTCCTGTGAAATTATTCCTTGCTAGATCAAGGACCTGCAGTTCTGTATATGATTCTAAAATCAGTTGTAGCTCTCTAGATAGCATATTATTACCTAACATTAGTGTTCTGGCTGTCCTTTGCTGATAACACACCGGCAATTTTCCCTCCAAATGATTGTTGGCTAAATTCAATTCGTCTACATTCAGATTACAAATGTTTGATGGTAGTTGCCCTGACAAATGGTTCATGGAGATATCCAATACTTTGAGATTTACAGGCAACAGAGGTATTAGACCTGTTAGCTTGTTTGAATCCAAGTAGAGACACTGTAATGATTTTATATTTTCCAAATTTGTTGGCAATGTGCCATTGATTCCATTGTTCGAAAAGGACAATGATGTTGCCTTTGAAAAGGTTGTAGCAAACCAGTCTGGAAGCCTATCAAATATTGATGTGTTGGATATGTCTAGCTCAAGAATATTAACCTGGGACTCTGACCAGGTAGGGAATAGAGGACCCATCTGGCAAGATGCAAAATCTGCGCTTTCGATTCTGAAGGGTGGTAGCCACTCAGGGTCCACTGCGATCTTCAACGAATTAAGTGACAAGTCAATAAACTTCAATGTTTCTAATCCAGCAAAATGTTGTTGGGAGATTACACCATTGAGACTATTGTTTCTAAGGTCCAGGTGCTCTAAATTGTTGAGTGCACCAAGCTCAGAAGACACAGGTCCGCTGAGATCAAGAATGCGTAAGGTGGTCCATCTCCCAATCCATTTTGGTAGTACTCCATTGAAATTGTTCAGCCCTAGATACAGTTCCTTCAGCTTGCTTGGGTAACAGTGTGGTAATCTTTGGAATAAATCTCTTATGTTGCCATCAGCAGAATTGTACCCAAAGTCTATGCTTTCCAAATTGCACAGATTTGTCATGTTTGCTGTCATGATGTCCCTGGAGGGACATCGTACACTAGTACACAAACCATTTCTCTTGACACTAGCGTTTTATTTCTACTGGCGGTTTCTCTTTAGAACAGCCTGTAGAAATCGACTATTTCTACTGGCGGATTTCTTAAGGAACCGCCAGTAGAAATCGATTTCTACTGGCGGTTCCTTAAGAGATCCGCCAGTAGAAATAGTTTCAAATTAATTTTTTTGAGTTTTTTAAACTTCCTCAGATGGAGAAACTCCCAAAATAAAAGTTATAGATCTCGAAAAGTTATGAAAGTTTGTAGTTGACAACTTTTTCATTTAAAATTATCTCTTCATGGAAAACTATGAATGAAATTTTCAAATTTGAAATCCAAATTTTGCAAATGACCTCGGATGGAGAAACACTCTAAATGAAAGTTGTAGATCTCGAAAAGTTATGAAACTTTGTAGTTCACCACTTTTTCATTTGAATTCGTTTAGACCCTTAAATATTCAATTTTCCGTCGGGTTTATATAATATGTGGGGAACAAAAAATGATATCTAGACACAAGTGATGTGTGGGTGGAGTGGTATAGGGGGATACGCTCGAAGCCGAGGTCGCGGGTTCGAACCCTCACAGCCGCGTAGCGCGCGATTTAAAATCGCGCGACTTGCCTCCCCCGGTTCAAAAAATATTTTTTGCCGTTTTAAAAAATATTTTTTTGCAATTTTTTTCGTGTTTTCTGGGCAACGATTTCTACAGGCGGTTCCTTAAGAGAACCGCCTGTAGAAATCGATTTCCACTGGCGGTTCTCAATGCCTCCGGTACTGGCGGTTCCGAAAAACGCCAGTACAAATGCGTTCGGAACCGCCAGTACTGGCATTTTGTGTACTAGTGGTACCTCCAAGAGCATCAGGAATTTGACCGTATAAGTAAGTTTGTGCAAGGTGGAGATGCTGTAGGCTGGTCAAATTCCAGAACCAACATGATGCAGCTGTGTGGTCAAAGCCGTTCGCAGAGAGATTGAGCTCGTAAGATTAAGATTAGGGAGAGATTGGTTTGCACTTGTAAGTGAACAATAAAAAAGACTAAGGACCTTCAAAGATGGAATCGTGTTGACCACGTAGTCCAATCAGCTATCCTGCTGAGATTTACGGAGCCCATGTTGAGGTACCGTAGACGCAGATTCCATAACCATGAGATATCAGTGGAGTATAATAGTTCATCCGAAACGTCAAGGTAGTGTAGGTTTGAGAGATTGCCAAGTTGTGGTGGCACCCTCCCGGCGAAGGAATGCCAGAGATGTCGAGATATCTCAAGTTGCTAAAACGGCCCAAGAACTCTGGCACACGTCCGCCTGGCCCCCAAATGAAGTTCATGTTGAGATCAATGCAAGGAGAGCAAGGAAGGACTTATCTCGCCCCACAAAGCCGTGTTGTTGGAAAGAAACCGTGGATCATCTGTGTTGTAAGCATGGCATGTAATCCTGAGTTCCTGCTTATTTCCTTTCTGATAGAGTTAGCATAGAGCTCAGCTTGGAAATTCTCCTCCTGAGCGTGTTCTTGTATGGCATACGCATGTGTGCAAGCACGTAGTACAGGCGGACGGCAAGATTAGCTTGCTTGTTCCTTTCCTTTTTATCGCTTTCCTATTTTAGCGTCGAGATGTATATAAATAGTAGCTTAATACATTGAGAAAAGCTGTAGCGGTTTGCACAGCACCAAAATACTTATCTCGTTCCAGCGAGTTCTTGGGAGTTCCGATCATCGCCGGAAAGAGTTTCGGCTGACATGTGTACATGTCGTTGCCAAGATGGAGGCCGATGACATGGCTGGTCCGGTTGCTGCACCGGACGCCTCTGTCACGGTCAGGTGCACTCTGTGTTCTGGGTCAGGCCAGGTGAGGTCGAAATGAGACGTGGATGCTGGTGTGGCCAACTCTTTCTGATTGATCGTGATTGTTATATAATGCTAGCTCGCTGCTTCAGGCTGCGGCCAAGTCACGGTCGTCGTCGTCGCGCTGGCCCGTCAACGCGCCGTCCCACGCCACGCAGGCACGCACCGTAGCACAAAGACCGTACCTTTTCTCTTTTTGGCGTCCGTGTATACTGCCAGTATTGGGGCAGTGGGACAACATTCAACAGGGAGCCCTTCAACAATTGCAGTTCCATGCTTGGGATTAAACATGAAGGAAAAAGTCCCGCAAAACACATTACACTGGTAGAAAAATCATTTTTCTCGACACTACGGTTTTTTTTTTTTTTTTACAGGCGGTTCCAATTTTCTTGACGCCTGTACAAAGAAATTAGTGGGCCCAGAAAGAGAACCGTCTGTACAAATCGATTTGTACAGGCGAATCTCTAAGACATCTGCCTGTACAAATCGACACATTTGTACAGGCGGATCTCTTAGACATCCGCCTGTACAAATCGATATTTGTACAGGCTGATGTCTTAGACAACCGTCTGTACAAATCGACACATTTTGTACAGGCGGATGTCCTATTTGTACAGACGGTTGTCTAAGACATCAGCCTGTACAAATAATTTTAAATTTATTATTTTGAACTTTTCAAACGACCTAGGATGGAATTTTGACCAAAATGAAAGTTGTAGATCTCAAAAAGTTATGAACGTTTGTAGTTTACAATTTTTTTTTGAAATCATTTAGGCTCCCAAAATTGTATTTGAATTCCTCAAATTTGAAATTCAAATTTTTGTAAATGACCTCGGATGAAAAAACTTACAACACCAAAGTTGTAGATCTCGAAAGGTTATAAAACTTTGTAGTTCTAAATTTTTTCATTTGAATTCATTTAAGGACTCAAACAGTCAGTTTAGTATTGGCTGAGTATGGAATAAAACCAAGTAGTATCACAATATGACACAAGTGACGTGTAAGTGGAGTGGTTAGAGGAGGGTAAGCGTGAGGCTGAGGTTACAGGTTCGAATCCTACCCGGTGCGTAGCACGCGAATTTTGCGTGAAAAATGCCGCGACTTGCGACTTAACTTAGTGAGCCGCCTTCCACCATAAATTTTTTTTTTTATTTTTAAAACACAATTTACAATTTTTTTGTTATTTTCTGAAAATTATTTTCACAGGCGGTTCACTTAGTGAACCGTCTGTGAAAATGGGCATTTTCACAGGCGGCTCACTAAGTGAACCGCCTGTGAAAATAGGCTTTTCACAGACGGTTCACAAAACACCGCCTGTACCATTGTCGATTTGTACTGGCCTCTGGTACAGGCGGTGGACTGTGCCGACTGTGCAAATGCCTAAAGCACCGCCTCTACAAACGTTTTATGTAGTAGTGTTACTTTTCGCATATGAACAAAGATATATATATATCTGCAAGACCAAAAAGTTTTTTTTTTTTTTTTTGGGGGTAAGACCAAAAAGTTGGTAAACGACAATCAGTATAGGGCCGCTGTCACTGGCCCGATAAGATAGTAGCTTTATTTGCTTATCAATGTTTGAGCCATCGCTTTATTCGTGATTAGACTAACTAGTCCATCAACCCGTGCACATGCACGGGCTAATGATATATATAAATTATATCTTCATTAATTTTATTATACAAAGGAAATTTATTCCTTAATAATATGCCATGGACAAATAAAGTTTTCATAACAATCTGGGTATAGACTATACTTAGAATGTTGTGACTATTGATCTGTATAAAATGAACCCTTCAGTTAGTGAGACCTTATGCTCCCTCTATTAAAGGTTAAGGGCACTTTTTTAATTAGGAAAGAAAGATAAATACACGCATGTAATTATGTCCCCAAAGAGTGCTCACAAAATCAAGTGATTTGCTTTACTATATTATTATTTATTTATTGAAAAATGTATTACAGTCATAAGAAAAGCATGCAAATTAGAGTTCCACAAAACCATACGAAGCAAGGTGTATATAGATCTAAATGTGTGGAAAATCTTAAATGTTGACTGACATCTTAGATGAATTTACTCAAGCATGAACATCTGCAGTAGAAGCATTTTCATTGAGGCTTGAGATGACCAGTTTTTTTTTGCTGTAGAATATATAGACATTCAAGCAAGTGAACATCAAAAGCATTGTAACTATGAAACTACGACTACAGTATATGACCAAATAATTGGACGGTTGATCATTTGCATATAGCAGTACCACAGTTGTTTTGATTTTCTAAATGGTAATATTGTACATATTATTTGTTACCATTTCTTAGAAAACATCTAGTGGCCCATGTCATACCATGTCCATTCATAATCTCAGATACAGAATAACACAATAATAACTACTCTCTTTGTTGCAAAATGTAAGTCATTATGGCTTTTCGGAGTAAGAACACAATTTTGGAACAGGTAGTGTATGTTTTGTGGAATTTCATAATGTGATTTAGTTCACTCATGTTGTTGTAACTTGCAGGTCTATTTGGATCCATTGTGATAATAATAATTAGCTAATACAATTTAATTGTGATCCAAATGGCTATATTATGAATGGATTATTATAATGAAAATACCATATTATTACAATAATCCTACAATCTATGAGAAACCTACTTTTGGAAGTTATGTGCATCTGTCACTTTAACAAACATAATTTAGGGACCCAAACTCTGATTATTTTAAATTTATAAATAATAATATGAGTTCAAATAAAATCTTATGTAAAATCTAGAATATAATAATCCAACTATATGATCAACTCGGCCTTAGATCTTCTTGTATTCAAGAGCCATTAATTTCTAAACTTAATCCTCCATATCCTCATCATATAGGATGCATTCTAACGAAAATTCTCCTTAAATATTTCTGTCCTTTTGTACTTCTCCCCTGCTATCTCAGATAACATATACGATGGGAAATATGTCACCCTGAATATAGTGGAGGGAGGATTAGTTTACTACAAAATATATGATGTTGGATAGAGGAATTGGAGGCCCCGATGTTTTTTTATCACTTATCAGACCTTAATTTGGACTTCAATAGGTTGGATAGGAAACTCTTGGATCGTGCTCTCACAGAGGATACTTAGAGGATGGAGCTGAAAATAGTTGCTTCACCTCATTCTGGTGGACCGGTTCTTTGAGAGCATATTTTAAGAAGCTCCACACGTGGAGCTATTACCAAATGATTTACCAAAATGATTCTAGCTCCATTGGTAGAGTTATTCGTGGAGCTGAAACAAAAAAAATGCCTTCACTGGCGAAGTGGGGTCTTGCATAATGGGACCCTATTATAATCCAAACTCTATTATATTAATCGCATACCAAACCGACTGTCCAACTTGGCCCCAGACCTATGTTGTCTAACTTGTCAAACTATAAGAGATAAGATATAAATTGCTCAGGTTAACTAACTATAATCAATCAACATAATCAATTGACACAAACACTAATTATTTTAACCCATAATGCTAATGATAATAATTCTATGCATAATTCAGGTTATAATAATTCAGTTGTGGTATAAAAAGTCCCTAACTCATAGGTACGGTGTATTCCTTTTTTTTTTTTTCCCAAAGAGTAAATGAGTTGAAATTGAACACCTACATTGTTTACATAGATGCATGTATCCATTACATACTTTTTTTTTTTTTTTTTTTTTTGGGGGGGGGTGTGGTCCATTAAATGTAACTTGATGACTTGCATCTTGTCAGTCATGGAGGTCGTCAAGTCTAGCCAGAGACGACGATGCAATCTTTTAGATCAAGCAACCCATGCCACCATGCATCTGTGCGCATCATAACTCCTGCACCTTGTAGTTGCTGACCTTGCACCTTGCCACCACCCATGAGATTTCATCTGGCAGATTATGAAGAGGCCACGGTTGTGTGTACTCCCAGCGCAGGCACACAGTACTTATTTTTCTTCTGTCAATTGCAATAATGTATGGCTACCCTCATGCGGAGTTGTGGACAGTATTCTTCGTAGGCCTCTACATACAGATGATGCCAGCCTATCCACAGGCCTCACTGCACACGAACGGATGATAGACCATGCCGGCTGCAGGCATCCCTGAGACATCCATCCTCAAACTCCGGCAGGAGGACTAATGAATTCACCAAATTCTGATGCACACGCCGAGCAACGATGTTTTCTTGTCCGCACCTACAGCTTCCATCTTGTCGTCCTAGCTACCAGAACAACTTCTCCGGCATCCGTCACAAAGCTATATATATTTGGACGAAGCCATCTTTGATTGGCATGCATGTCCGCTAGACGCTGGTAGAATTGGAACGCCGCCATGGAGAGCAACGGGAGAAGCTTGCTGAAAAAAACGATACGCTCAATTAGATTAGATGGGTTTTCGGAAAACAAACATAAAACATCGGATTGTCGTTAAATAATTAGGAAGTTGTTTTATTTACTTTTATAATGGCAATGGTGGGTAATTTTTTAGAAAATCAAATCGATTGATCCAATGGTTATTATTATTACTGATGATTAAATCTTATTAAATTGACGGTCAGATGTTTCTGATTATTGCGAGAATTTCCAATTAGTAATAGTAAGATTGTTAGTCAAGGATAACAAACTTTAAAATTAGAAATAGGTGCACGCATTATATTTTAATATATGGGGAGAGTATATTATGAAAATATATTCTACGATGGATACACATCCTTATTCTTTAACATAAATGTTTGTAGTTGTTTGTATAAATTATTTGGTTAAACTTGAAATGACTTAATACGACACCATACTTGCAGCCTTTCTCAATTTTTTTTAGATAACTGAACGAAGTTCTAACCTCTACCATTTGAAGATGACCATCATTTTTATTGGAGGTAGCATTAGCTTTGTAGTTCCAATAAGTAAAGTACGATGCTCTTTATCTTTATTTGTATTTTTATCTCCATCTCTACTATATATATATAACTAGCAAGGTGATCCGTGCAAATAGCGTGGTCAGCTAGTTTTTTCTAAACTTGAGGGATACATAAGAGAAGCAAAACGGCGGAGGGATACATGAGGAGCACTCTGTGTTCTGGTCTGGTCGAAATGGGACGTGGATGAGCTGGTGTGTGGCCGTCTCGATCTTGCTTTTCCTTTTTTTTTTTTTTTTTTTTTTTTTTTTTTTTTTTTTTTTTTTTGAAATGTGGCCGTCTCCATCTGATCGATCGTGAATGTATAAAGCTAGCTAGCTGCTTGCGGCCAAGTCACGGTCGTCGCCGCCGTAGATCCGTCAAAATCGTGTCCCACGCACCGCCGCACAAGCACAAATACCGTACTTTTTGCATCCGTATATACTGCCAATAGTGGGGTTGGTGGGACAAAACTCAACAGACAACAGGGATGTGCTGGGTGTGCCACAACATCGTGTAAGCCAATGTCAAGGAAGAGGAAGTATGTTGAACGAAGCCCTGACTGCATTGCAAGCAGGCTGCGGTCTCCGCTCAACATGTCACGAGCCCATGAACAGTGATTAGGATCATGGATCTCTTTTGCTGCCCTACTGCAGGCTCAGCCCCTTTTGGGACGAAGTTCTGGCTCTTTTCACTTGCAAGCAGTTTATGGTATGCGAGTGAAGATGTTCAGTTTCAGCAGGTGATGGATGCGGCAGTTTTTTGCTCTGCTATGTTGCATTAGTGCCAATAGTTTATTGTGGATTTGTTGATGTGAGGTGTTGCAGTAGCCTGCAGTTTAATGTACAATTCATGTTATTTGAGAGAAGATGTTCATTTTCAGCTAATTCTTAGATGTAGACTATACCTGTCTCATGGATCTATTGTTTTGGTTCAGATGTATTGACGCTAAACCCTTAACTTTCTCATGGCATGACTGCCATGGCAGCAGATCAGAGTTGTCCGAGCTGGTCAGGTGAACTAATATCTTGTGTTACAGACTAGTTGAAATATGGCAACATTACAAAATCATTATTTTATACATCGCGAGGAAGTAGCCAATTGCTCAACATATTAAATATATGGTCATAGACAGACTAATTGAAATTAAACCTGGTCATATCGACAGTAATCATTTCCTTTGCCTGGCCAGTGCACACATACATAACAGGAATGGAAGAACATTCAAGATGTATGACTTCAAAGAAAACTATATACAACCAAACATAAGACTGGACACCTTTATTTGTAATGCATATGCGGTCGCTTTGCCCAATCTTACTGATTGGCTTAATTTGTAGTTGTCTGTTTGGCCCATCTTGCCCACGTAACAATGGCAAACACATAGACCTTGTCAAATGCTTTGTCGGATAGACAAAAGTGAGAAATCCTCCATGATTTATTGAATAAGATGAGACAGAACACCACCCAGAGACCAACCACATATCCTATAACAAGTCCAAAGGAAAATGTAAGTACCATATGTTCATCTCCCCTTTGATTGCCATGCTTTGGTTCTCTGTTGTCATAGGTGCAATTCTTGCGAAGAGGATATCCACAAAGACCAACGTTGCCATCATATATAAGAGGATTCTGTGTGTAAACGGTGTCAAGCTGCGCCCCTGATGGGATTCTTCCCGTGAGATTGTTGTGTGACAAGTCCATGGAGCTTAAATATGTTATATTTGACAGACTTTGTGGGATTTCTCCATAAAGGTCGTTCCTTGAGAGGTCCAGCGATTCTAGTGATTGCATAATCCCAATCCTTTCTGGAATTTTTCCAGTCAAATTATTCCTTGATAGATTCAAATTTACAACTACATCTAGAGCGGCTATTTCTTCTGGAATTACACCGCTCAAGTGATTTGATGACAAGTCAATGAACACCGTGTCATAAAAAGCTGAACTATAGTAATAAAGATCTTGCCCCTTCATGGTCATAGATATGTTAACCTTATCATAGTAATAGTCAGATGTATTATGTCCTGTTTTCATCGCCCTTAAATTTGACAAATCATGGGGTAAGCTACCTGATATACTATTGCCTGCCAAATTTAGATGAAATAGGCTTCCAAGACTCGTAACAGTGGCCGGAATGCTTCCTGTAAAATTATTCCATGCTAGATCAAGTATATGTAGTTCTGTGTATGTTTCTAAAATCAGTTCTAGCTTTCCTGATAGCATATTGTTACCTAATATTAGTGTTCTGGCTCTGCCTTGCGGATAACACACCGGTAATTTTCCCTCCAAATGATTGTTGGCTAAATTCAATTCATCTACATTCAGATCACAAATGTTTGATGGTAGATGCCCTGACAAATGATTCATGGAGATATCCAATACTTTGAGATTTACAGGCAACAGAGGTATTGGGCCTGTTAGCTTGTTTGAATCCAAGTAGAGATACTGTAATGATTTTATATTTTCCAAGTTTGTTGGCAATGTGCCATTGATTCCATTGTTCGAAAAGGACAACGATGTTGCCTTGGAAAAGGTCGAAGCAAACCAGTCTGGAAGTCTGTCAAATATAGATGTGTTGCACAAGTCTAGCTCAAGAATATTTACTTGGGACTGTAACCAGGTAGGAAATAGAGGACCTATCTGGCAAGATTGAAGATATGCACTTTCGAGTCTGAAGGGTGCTTGCCACTCAGGATCCATTGCGATCTTCAACGAATTATGTGACAAATCAATAAACTTCAATGCTTTTAGTCCAGCAAAATGTTGTTGAGTGATTACACCGTCGAGATTGTTGTTGCTGAGGTCAAAGTACACCAAACTCTTGAGTGCAGCGAGCTCAGAAGGCATAGGTCCACTGAGATGGTTACCATAGAGATAAAGAGTTTGTAAGGACATCATACCTCCCAGCGCATCAGGAATTCGTCCGTATAAGGAAGTTGCTGCAAGGTCGAGATGCTGGAGGTTGGTCAAATTCCAGAACCAACATGACGCAACTGGGTGGTCAAAGCCGTTCCCAAAGAGTTTGAGCTCCACTAGGTCTGTAAGATTGAGATTAGGGAGAGATTGGTTTGCACTTGTAAGCGAACAATCAGGAAGACTAAGGACCTTCAAAGATGGAATCGTGTTGACCACGTGAGCCCAATCAGCTATCCTGCTGAGATTCACGGAGCCCATACTGAGGTATATCAGAGGTAAATTTGATAACCAAGAGATATCCGCGGAGTACAACTCTAGAACACCCCATGTGAACTCATAATAAGTTCCACGTGATAGGTCAAGGTAGTGTAAGTTTGAGAGATTTCCGAGCTGTGGTGGCACTCTCCCAAACAAGGGCATGCCAGAGAGGTTGAGATATCTCAAGTTGCTGAGAAGCCCCAAGAACTCTGGCACTCGACCAGCTGGCCCAGAAAGGTTGTTCACGCTGAGATCAAGGCTCTCAAGATGATGCAAGGAGAGCAAGGAGGGACTTATCTGGCCCGACAGAGCCGTGTCGTTGGCATGAAGGTAATCAGTGTACATGTCATTGCCAAGACGGAGGCCAATGACATGGCCGGTCCGGTTGCTGCACCAGACGCCTCTCCATCGGCAGCAGTCTTCGTCAGCTTCGTGCCACGAGGCAAGGCGCCCTGCTGGGTCGGCGGTGATGCCTCGCTTGAAGGCCAGCAGGGCGTCCCTCTCGTGGGCTATGCAGGCGGCGCCAGTGGCATGGCGACCAGGAGCAGCTGGCGGAAGCTGCAGTGCTTGCGACTGCAAGGTGCCCGCGGTGGTTGCGACAAGGAGAAGCAAGATAGCGGAGGGATACATGACGAGCACTCTGTGTTCTGGCCTTCTGGGTCAGGTGAGATCGAAATGAGATGTAGATGCTGGTGTGGCCAACTCTATCTGATCAATCGTGATTATTATATAAACTTATAAAGCTAGCTCGCTGCTTCAGTCTGCGGCCAAGTCACGGTCGTCATCGTCGCCGGTCCGTCTAGTTTTTTTACATCCGTGTATACTGCCAGTATTGGGGTGGTGGGACAACAACATTCAACAGGGAGCCATTCGACAATTACAGCTCGGGCGACATGGACCCCCATCTATAACTCAGCCCCTCTCCTAAATCATTCCACTGTTTATGAGCCTCATGTCTGCATAAATTAAGTTTAGAGAGAGGACCAGGGCGGTCACTTCTTACATGTGAAGGGTTTGAGAGATTGTTGATGTTTATTTGATCATTTGTGTGGTTATGTTCAATTATCATTGGAATATGCCCATAGAACATGCTTCATCATAGATCACCTGACCGCCAAATGGTTGCTCATTCCTATTATGTGACAGATTTAATTTGTGACATTTAGATCCCACGATTTTACAAAACTGTGTGAGCAAACAAAATAAAGTCTTATTCTTCCCACAAAAACAGTGATGAGCATCCTGGAATACAACATATAAAAACAAGAAAGAAAAGATACAAGAGAGGAGGCGATGGCCCTGAACACCCAATATCTACCAACTGTGTCTGGAACCTGCAAGGAAAATATATCAACACAACGCTGCCAACAAGGTCGATGAAGCTGCGGTGGCAAAGTATCCACCGAGAAGCGATGACATACGGTGCCAAAGAATCTGCCCAAACGCTAGCTGCCAGGTAGCCGCTGCGAAGAACCAAAATCAAGCAACTAGGTAGCTGCTGCGAGAGCTAAACGACAGTAGCAACAAAAAACCATGTTGGACAGACCAAAGCAAAAAACAAGCTAAGGGTGTTTGGATGGATAGACTAAAGTCTAGTAGGTGTCACATCCGAATGTCGGAGGGATGTCGGAGGGGGTGTTCGGATAGCAATGAAAAAACTAATTACAGATTCCATCAGTACTCTGTGAGATAAATTAATTAAGCATAATTAATCCATCATTAGCATATGTTTACTGTAGCACAATATTGTCAAATCATGGACTAATTAGGATTAAAAAAATTTGTCTCACAAAATATTCACAAACTATGTAATTAGTTTTTTTTTAGACTATATTTAATACTTCATGCATGTGTCCAAACATTAGATGAGATAGGGACTAAACTTTAGGAGGAGTAACCAAACACCCCCCCCCAAGACAGAGCAGCGGGGATCCAACTCCAGTGAAGCGGTAGCAGTAGGGCCCTTAACGAAGCCTCAGGAAGGGGATGACGTCCATAGACGCCACCAACATTGGAAGAAGCATGCATGAGCTGAACTTTGGTCCCATGGCAGCCCCAACGACATACGTAGCAAATAGAATCTTCGACGGCCCTGGCAAACGGTTTGCCATCGCCGTCGGCCCGATGCAAGAAGCTGGGCAGAGCTTTCACCCAGAGACTGTTCCAGTGCCGCCATAGGATGCCAGCCGCGCAAAGGACACAGACTGTGAGGGAGCACTGTCGGCCAGCAGCAGTCACCCCCGACCACCTGCGAGCACCAAAGGAAAGGCCGCTGGCACCGCTCCCAGGGTCCAGGCAACATGGTGCCAGCCAGCCCTGGCCGCCTTGGAGCACCACTAGCAGAGCCAGCTAGCTCCGCTAGCAAGCATCCACTGCCCACTAGGAGGTAACGTGAGACCAGCTGCCACTGCCACCCGACATGCGAGCCCCGGCCAGAGACAAACAGGGATGCAACGGCCATCCACCTTCTGCATGGACCAACCCCTACGATAGCGGGGCCAACACCAGAGTCACCACCGAAGTCCCTGTCGCCGAAGACCTAGGAAGCGCGGACCATGATGCCTACCACTGTGGAGCTAGGTGAGCTCGCAACAGGAGCCGGAGCAGACCAGGCCAGCCAGCTCGAGCACCAGTGGCTGCAGATCCAACGCCGGAACTTGTGGATCCAGCACCGGTGGCCGTGGATCTCACCGTTGATGAGGGAGATCTTGGGGAGGGCTTCAAGGAGAAGGGAGGGGAAGAGACGGGAGGGAAGGCTGCCGCAACCCGCCTTTTTTAGCAGAGACCGTTGGCCGCCGCAGCCGCTCGTTGGAGGGAGTAGCGGCGGTGGCCAGAAGGGCTGCCCGGAGTGGTCCTCGTCGGTGGCGCTCAGCATCTCTCGAGTCACCTCTGGAGAGACGACGCGAGAGCCTATTCGCCCGAATAATAGTAGTCCATCAACCCGTGCTCCTACACAGACTATCTTTAACATACTTAAGGCATAGAAATTCATGTTTAATATATATGAACTAATAAAAAAATACTTCATACAATTAACTTTCTTTTGAATCCACATGTGTATAGGGTTGCTATTGGCATGAACGAAAGTGATCATCGTGGAACAACTAACGATGTAACATTAGTTTGATTCAATGATTGGGTGTTTTCTTTCATTTAGTATAGGTGACTTTGTGCAATATAAGGGTGTGTTGGATGTCCCTCTTTAGGAATCGATGTACATGGATAACAATTTAAAAATGTTAGTTCACGTACAAATTTAAAAGTACTCTCTCTGTCTCAGGGTATAAGGTGTAACTACATTTTATTTGTGTCTCATGATATAAGACGTGCTCTCTCTAGGCATACGTACATCGATACTCTCATAGAGAGAGAATTAAATGTGTTTTCTTGGTCTTTGAATCAGAGGTGGTCACGCCTTATATCGTGGGACGGAGGGAGTAATAACATGGTTGAGTACTGGATTTTCAAGTTTGTACCTTTAATTTGTTTTCATAAACTGTAGTCTTTCTTTGATTTGTCTAATGAAATTTTGAGGTTAATCTAAACGTGCAGATTACTAATGTTTGGTTTGTCCTTTGTTGGTATCTAATACTTTTCTCACTGAATGGCTGTTGTCGACGTAATTAAGTCATTGCTCAGATATCCTTGATGCATTTTTCTTGTATTTTTGAAATTATTTGATACGTATGTTCATAGTTTCGGTGCCTATCTCCCGTCGCTTAGTCGCATCCAACCTTTGTCGGGTATAAAGCTAGTTATCCCGCTAATCGCAGCAAGTTATTTTGTGTTCTTCGACCTACTGTCGTGAACATCGGCCGTCCTCAAGAAGGTTCCATATCATAATTAGAGCTAAAACGACGATTTTCTAAACAAAACAGTACATGTAAATAAGTAGAACTTAATTTCAAATTAAATAAAACAAGATCAGAATTTTGAATCAGCCAAGGGCTGCAAGGGACTCTTTAGCAAGAATGGCAGCGAAGGGGTATGGGGGTTTCTGGCCGCCGGATTTGAATTGGATGGATCAGATTAGATCGAGGAAGGGAGAGAGGAGGGCCAACGACTAGAACAGTGACGACGGCGGCTTCCTCCATGGCCGGCAGGTGGGAGCTTAGCGGCGCGTGTTCTCAGCCAAACGAGGCGCGGTTCGGTGAGCCAAGAGCACCAGCTGGAGAAAAGAAGAGAAGGAGGCAAACCCACCTTGAGGCATGGCGCAGCCGGAAGAGGCCCGCACGAGGGGGGAAGGGCCATGGCCGGCAGCGAGAAGAGCTTGCCGACGCCGTAGCAACGGCTCTAGAGGCCTCGGTTTTGAATGGAGAAGGCACGGGAGGAAGGGAAGGGGATGGGGATCTCACTGCGGTGCTCGGCACGGCCGGAGACGGAGCGGACGGAGCTCGCGGCCGTTAATGGCGTATGGCAGCCCCTGCAAGGTTCGGCGAGGATCGGCGGTGGTCGGAAACGAAACAAGGAGTGGAGAGCAAGGCCAGTGGCTTTGCAAAATCGACACGATCCCATAGTTGAGCTTATGGCAGCGGAGCGGTCCTCGACAGCAGTCCTTGACGATGAACACGGCAGCGGCGGCGGCTCGAGTGGTTCGAACGATGGCGCTGCATGGAGCGAGGGAGTGGAAGGGAGCAGAAAGGGAGAGGGGAGAACAGCATGTCCGCTTGTGGGGCACGGATGAGTGCAGGAGGAGCAGGGTGCGTGGATCGTGGGAGCGGGGTGCGGGTACTTGCGCCGGTTTCGGCCGGGAGGTTGGGGTTGGCATCGACAGGCGGGCCCCCACCGTCAGCAAGAGGGAAGGGAGCGAGTGAAGGGATGGGGCATGGGCGCCAGCTGAGCTGGGCGGCCAGGAGGAAAAATCGGGAAGGGGAAGTGGCAGCCCGCACGGGAAGAGGAGAAAGGAGGAGGGGACCGGCTGCCTCAGGCCTAAAAGGCCGAAAGGGAGGAAGGGAAGGAAGAAAGGTTTTTCTTTTTTATTTCTGCAACCATTTCCAAACAAGTTTTGTAATCATTTGAACTTTGGCAAATCCACACAACCAAAATAAAAAGATGCAACAACATGTATGCATCAACATGTAGCTACACCTTATATTTAATTTTAATTTGATAAAATTTATTATTTTCCTTAAGTTAGGATGCTCACAAAATGCATTAATTAAATCATTTAAATCTTTTTTAAAAGAGGGAAAAATGTAGGGTGTTACGTCCATCCATGTGGTTATTAGAACATTATTAGATGCTATAAGGATTACAATGTCAGGTTTTGTATATAAATGTGGGTGTTATATGATTAACCCTTAATATGTTTAGGGGTTATGTAAACTTTTAATATGTCATATCAGCAAAACCATTTTCAAAACTGACTTGGGGTCATCTAAACATTTCAATCGTTAGAGGGTATGTAGATTATACTGTTTTATAGGTGAGTGGGCGAAGTAGAGAACATCTAATAGGTTGGGGGTGTTAAGTAGACTTTTTCTTATTCATTGCTATAGATTTTTTGTCCTTAAGTATTGCTAAAACTCTTGCGCTTTGTATCTTTCATTAAGTCCCCTTTTTATATTTATTAAATAGACTGCACTCTTAATCACTATAATGGCATAACCTTTATAAAACTTGTACCATGTCGCTTAAGATTAGTGGTAGACCTTGAGTATGATCTAAGATACAGTATACGTGCTAACTGCAATCAAGAGGATATCAATACTTAAAAGGAATCTCGAAGTCATTATTATATCCACATTTGGTCTGTATAAAACCCCCTTCTTACTAACATATTTGAATTTTCTCATCAAGATGATTTTGATTTTTTTTTAAGAATTCCTAGGACTTATTTATTTTCCTAGCATGTCTATTGTGGATTATCGTGGAGATCTCCTTTGGGACCTCCAGTAAGAATATCTATGATTTATTCTTTTAGCGAGATATATGTTTAGCTAAAACCTAATTCTTGTTTACAGGGAGGTTATGCTGAAATTTTCAATAAATTCCAATCTTAGTAGAAAATAACTGTTGTTTAAAGTGGCCTATGGTTGTTCTTTTTTAGCCGGTGTAACACACGCAGCGGGAGGGTGGATTGGGGCTAGTAGATCGGAGGAGGAAGATGGGAGGGAGGAGGGGTGCGCACCCTAGAGGCGGCGGTCCTCGGTGGTGGCGGCCGTGGCGGCAAGGCGGCGGGCAGGGGGGCGGCGGCGGCGGCCAGGAGTGGAGAGAGAGAGAGAGAGAGAGAGAGAGAGAGAGAGAGAGCCCGAGAGCCGAGAGCTGGGGCAAGAGCTTTCGCCCAATTCCTTTCTTGATCCCAACTTATTACGATCCTCTAATATTTATAGTCCCAAGTGGACTCTAACGGGAAAATTCTTATCGAACACGGACTTTCCAGATTTTCTAATCTTAATTTCATAAATAATAATAATAATAATTAAGGTAACTTGCGGCGAAGGTGGCGGCGACAACTGCGGCGGTAGCGGCTAGGGCAGCCAGCCGCCCCTTCTGGGCGCGTGCGCCCCTTAGGCAGGCCGCGAGGCCCGTAGGGGCGGCAGCAGCAGGGCGGCGGCGCTGTTCCTGGGCCTAGACCGCCTCAACCGCCCCATTTATTGCAATGTTTGTCACTGTCCACATTGTACGTGTGACAGAACTCCCCCCTCTCCACTCAGCGCGTCCTTACGCTGAAATTTGAGTGGTGACGTTGATGTTGTCGAATCCCGTGTCGGTGTAGCCCGTCGGTTTTCATGCTGAGTGCATGGCCATCTCCATCTCATAGAGCATGAATCCCATGGCATAATTGTTGATGTTGCTTGTGCGTTCTGGGGGAGGTGCATCACCAATGGTCAAGAAGTTAAGGAACCACGGAGGGGCTTTTCCTGCAACCGTTCCATTGATTATCCATTGCTTGCTACAGCCCGAGAAGCCCCATTTGAAATAGCCATAGTATCCTTTTGAGCGTGCCAATGTCCGTTGGTGTATCCAGCCTGGCATGCACAAATTGCTGTCATGACAGTGGTTGCTCCAACAGCTTGGCCGCCACGTCTATCGAGGAGAACTCCCACATTGGTTGCTCCAATTTATCAGCTCTGTCATACTTGAGTTCAGGAGTATATAGTTGCCGGCGCTGAAGGTGACGCCTGCCATTGTCGATATCTCCATGTCCGTTGCTAGCTTGATCTCGATCAGCGGCATGTACAATAATTGTGAGTTTACTAAATCAAAGATTGCATACCTAATTTGTCTGTTGTAAGTGGCCTCAGCTTGCTTGTAATTGTCATCACTGCCATACTTACGAACTAGGTCGTCCCCTTCCTTCCATGGAGGATATAGTGTATCCACAATCCGAAGTAGATCTCCAAAGCCATTGATGACTAGATAATGCGGGCCAGTCTCACTGCCAATACTAATCTCACTTTATGGTGACCAGTTGAGTGGTGTCAGTAGTACCTTTGCAAATGGTGGCTAGGGTGGAGTAGCCCCGAGTGCCTGGTTCACCGGTGGCCAAATAGCTGGCTATTGAGGAAAGTAAGCGTCCGTTATTGCAGCCATTAATGGAATCTCCCATGTCGAAGACGATGATTAAAATAGGGTTCTCCGTACCTGCTCGCTTGACTGCAAGCAATTCGGCGATAGTGTCTTTCTGTACTAAATCTACATTGAGGGTGTTGATTGGTACCTTCATGTCACTGACGGCGATGCCCTTGGGGGTATGACCCTGATCTATAGCGCTCAAGCTGTTAGTAGCATCATACTGAACTGTGTTTCCAGTGTCATTGAAGGTGTTCGCCTGATCCAATTTGGATTAGATCTTAGTGATGACATTGTTCCCAGTGAATGCATGATTCCTATCTGAACACTCCAGAGATGCAATTGTAGTAACAAAACTGGAAGTGATTTGGGTGTCAAACCTATGGCCGGATCAGCATCTTTGAACGAGGGGGCTATAGCGGCGTTGGCGGGTGGCATCTCCGGTGTCCTCCGGCTCAATTGGATCTATTGCCGGTGGCGAATTACTGCTGATGACCATTGCTTTGGTACTGAAGGCCACCACGCCCGTGAGGGCACGCTCCTCCATGACGTCCAAATAGGTGACGACGGTGCCGTCCCCGGCTGAGTGTTGATGGCGACGGGTTCCCCCATCATGGTGTTGACGAAGATTTTTTTTTTTGACGATCTCAACTTGCTGAACCAAGATTGTCATCAATGGTGGCATTTAGATCTAGTCTAGCTCGGCCCTAGTGACGACGGTATCGGCCCGACGGTCGGCGGCGGAATAGCTATAGGCGCAGTGGCGCCGTGCTCTTCTCTAGCATGGCGAGGAAGGCATTGCTCGTACACGCAAACAAGTGATTTAGTGAATCCATTCGGACTCACCTCTAGGATGTTGATGGCGTCCTCGATTTTGACCGGCAGGAGCTCCTTCTTCCCGCGGGTGGGTTCCGCGGGCATCCCATCTGCGATCATGACGTTGGTGAAGTCGCTGACGCGCGTGGAGACATCAGCGATCATCGTGGGGGCGTCAATGGTAGGGGTGCCCATGGGGGGCATGCCCTAGCCCCATGGCATGGAGGTGGCTGTCGAGGTCGCGTAGATTCATCTCATAGGCAAGGGCTCGCTCCTTCGCCATAGCGCGCTCCATCTCCATATCCTGGTTGTTGAGGTCGGTCAATCCACGGAGCAGCTCACGCAGTTCAACGGCGGTGGTGGAAGCCATTAGATTCAATCTATGAATCTTTACGGACTCGCAATACCAGGTTGTAACACATGCAGCGGGGAGGGTGGATTGGGGCTAGTAGATCGGAGGAGGAAGATGGGAGGGAGGAGGGGGGCGTGCACCCTAGAGGAGGCGGCCCTCGGTGGTGGTGGCGGCGGCAGCGCAGGGGGGCGGCAGCGTGGGGCTAGGGAGAGGGGAGAGAGCCCGAGAGCCGAGAGCCGGGGTAAAGAGTTTTCGCCTAATTCCTTTCTTGATCCCATCTGATTACAACCCTCTAGTATTTATAGCCCCAAGTGGACTCTAACGGAAAAGTCTTTATCGAACACGGACTTTCTAGTTTTTCTAATCTTAATTTTCTAAATAATAATAATAATTAAGATAACTTGTAGCGAAGATGGCGGCGGACGGTTAGGGCAGCCAGCCTCCCCCCCTTGGCGCGCCCCCCCTAGGCAAGCCGCGAGGCCCGCTAGGACGGCAGCAGGAGCAGCGGCGCCCTCTTCTTGGGCCTGGACGGCCTCGACCGGCTCGTTTATTGCAGCGTTTGTCACTGCCCACATTAGACGTGTGACAGCCGGACTGTTATATAAACTATCAATCAAGTTGACAAAATAAATACCCAAGCTCCAAGTTTATCTATATTTTTCTAAGTGAATATTCATCGATCAGGCTCAATGTCAACTGTTGTCATTCAGCTCAAGAATACTTTTGGTCTTTTCCTTCCTTTCCGTCCATAGTTTCTTTTTTTTTTTTCTTTTTTAACAACGTTGTGTTTCTCTCCACAGTTTGAACGAATTCCTCTCCACAGTTTGAACCAAATCTGCCAAAAGCTCACGAAAAAGAAAGAAGCTGACCGATGGGAAAGATCATTGACTCTCAATTGAAGAACAGGAAATATTATAGGAGGATAAAAAGAGAACCAACTGTACGGACCGCGGCTGACCACATTCATATCTTTCTACGGCTCAAAATTCCCGACTAGCCAGTTAAGGAGCATCACTTGTTCAAAGGCTCCACATAGTTCTCACGCATGCACGAATAATCCCAGAAAGATGCAAAGTTTGAAGTGAACCAGTTGACGTGTGTGTCCACACTGTTGCCTACCATAGATCGCTATGGCTTATTCTCTTTTCCAAAAGCTGGCCGGATCGGATCGGACCAGGATAGGTGTGTGGCTTATTAGCAGCACACCTTCCACTTGGTGCGTGCTGATACCACTGCTAGAACTACTATCAACCACCTGGAGTGCACTTGCCAACGAGAGGTGGTCGTAATCCTATGATTGTAAAATACTTGTTCACATATTTTATTTTTCCTTCTTCATTGAAAATAAGATTGAGAGAAAGCTAAATAATTAAAGACTACTGCAAGTCCTTATTTCAATGACTATTGTGGTTCTATCTCCTTTTGCAGGGAAATGGCGGAACAGTGATAATAGTTTTGTTGCTGCCAATGCTAGAAAATTTTTGAAAATATTGGGGAATTCAATCTCTATTCCTATTCCTCTTAATAACATATTATAGAAATAGAAGAGGATCTCCCAAAGTCTAAATCATCATTCGGAAAGTATTTGAAAAAAAATTGCTCTCTATATCTTTCCACGCTCCAATCTATATCTTGTGCGAGAGCCAGCACCACTCTTCTACTTTAACTATCGAAAAATCCAAAACAGAGGATATTTATATTTAGAGATCTAATCAAATAAAAATATTGGAGGTTTATTCATCAAAATTTCTATTCCTATATTAATATTAATTAAAGAGGTTCTTGGTGTTGCTTTTAGGGTGGGCTTCATCAGGCCCTGTCAAAATTTTTAGGGCCCCACTGTCACCAAAAAAGATATGCTACTTTCACTAGTACAGAAATGATTTCTCTTGGTGCTAGGGTTCTATTTGTACAGGCGGTTTCGTTTAACAGGCGCGCGCTGCTAAAAAAACACGGGACCAGCTTTTAGAACTGCCGGTGAAAACGCATTAGCACTAGTGGTTTGCTAAGTAAACCGCCCGTGCTAATGGTTTCATTCATACTTGACGGTTGGCTTAGCTAACCGCCGGTGCTAAATGACCTTTTAAAAGGCAACCGCCGGTGCTAATGTATTTTCACCGGGCGGTTAGCTAAGACAATGTCGGTACTAATTCGGCTATAAATACCCCTTCTTTCTCCCCGACCAAAGACGTGTCTCGCGGCCAACCTCCCATCATTGGCGATTTTCCTCCCCGACCAGCACTGTGTCTCGTGGCCAACCTCCCATCGTTGGTGATTTGGAGGTCCAGATTTCATAAAATATAAGGGCGGAGGTTTTGATCTTCAATTCTTGGAAGGAGATTGCTAAGAAAGGTTAGTTTATGTCCCTCTTGCTTCTTTTTAACCATTATTGCTCAATTCTAGCTATTTTTTTAGATCTAGGGTTTCACCATAAGTGAGAGAGAAAAAAAAAAGTTAGGGTTTTGCCTCTATTTGCTTAGATGAGGTGGTTCAAGATGGATTTTTTATGTCTCTCCTAACTCTTTTGCTATGATTATTTTTCAATTGGAGTTTATCCACTATATATTTAGTGTGTCATGAATAGGTTCACTTAGAGAGAAGAAATTGAAGATTATTTCTTATTTAATTGCTAGGGTTTATTTTTATTAGGTTTAATTTAATTAATTATTTTTGTTTAGTTAATTAGTAGTGTTTAGTTATTTAGTTTTGTGTATTTAAGAAGTATACGAAGTATAAGAAGTAGTGTTTAATTATTAATAGTTTATTAAATTAATTACTATATCTTTCTTCAATAGTAGCCTAATTAATTAGTTGGTTTTATTTTACTAGTTTGTATTAATTTTTTGATATGGTTTAACTAATTAGTAGTGTTTAATTAAGTAGTTATGTTTAATTGATTAGTAGAGTCAAACTAATTAGTAGGTTTGATTAATTAATTACCTTGCCTCTCTCATACTTAGGGAACCTAGCCTCGAGGTCTATAATTTAGAAAATATACAAGTGGGAGGTTTTCATCTATATTCAGAAAAGAGGTTGTTGATCATCAAAAGGTTAGTAAATTAATACCTCAAGATAATCATGTTTGAATTCCATTTGATTCTCTAATAAATTTGTTATATATATAAGTAACCGATGGAAAGGTTATTCCAGATATATAATTTATCAAGAGTAGATCCATCGGACATACCGTAGACCAATAGATTTATTGACGCCGCTAAGATGCATGCATGGAGAATCCAGCGAAGCATATAGCTTGTCCTTGCGTAGACTGCAAAAATATTGCCGTCTTTGATGACACAAAAATAATATTTTTTCATCTCATTTGTCGAGGATTTATGAAGGATTATTTGATTTGGACAAAGCATGGAGAGGGTAACTCTACGCCATATCTAGCTAGAAACTCTACGAATATCGACACCAATGGCCCCGATATGCTTGTTGATGACGGATGCCGGTTCATACATGAGACACAATATTATTGTCCCCAGAGTGAACATGTTATGCCAAATGTTGATGATGAAGGCAACAAAACTCATGTGGTGGAAGAAGGGGATGAAGACGCAGAATTCATGGCTGCATTATTGCGTCGTCATACGGATCCATAATGTTCTTTATGAAAGGTATGGAGACTTTGAAGAAGATAGCAAAGCAGAGCCATTTTACGATAAGACTAAAAGTTGTACCAAGGAGTTCATGACGTTGCGATCGATTGCTTAAGTTGTTGATGTTAAAAGCGAGATATAGATGGTCCGATGCTAGTTTTGATTCATTATTGAGTACTCTCGGAGATATGCTTTCAAAAAGAACAAAGTGCCTGCTAACACGTACTATATAAAGAAGCTCATCAGTCCGCTTATTATGGATGTACGTAAGATCTACGGCGTGTAGAAATCATTGTATCCTATATTGAGGTGATTATAAAGACTTAGATAACTGTCCAAACTGTGGTGCAAGTCGATACAAGATGAAAAAAGACTATCTACAAGAAAAGAATGCAACTTCAGTTTCCAAAGCGAAGAAGAGAAAGAACCAATAGAGTTCAAAACCAAGCAACAAAGAAAAAGAAGAAGTAGACTATTATGCACAGAGAAGGATTTCTGCTATGGTGATGTGGTACCTTCCAAAGGTTGATTGATTAAGGTGTTTGTTTGCAAACCCCGAGGACGCAGAGCTTATGACCTAGCATGCTTCTAATAAGCACAAAAATGATGGAAAGCTTCAACATCCAAAGATGGCAAGCAATGAAAAAAATTCAATGATGACCACCCGGAATTTGCTAAGGAGGCAATAAATGTTAGGTTCACACTGTGTACTGACGAAATGAATCCCTTTGCCAAAAGGAGCAGCTAGCACAGCACGCGGCCGGTGATCCTCACCATCTACAACCTCCCTTCACACCTATTGCAGAAGCAAAAATACCTTTTGCTAACTATTCTTATTTCTCGGACCTACACAACCCGGGTGTTGACATAGATGTATTTTTAGAGCCCTTAATGGAGGAAATAAAAATTTTGTGGGACACAGGTGTTGACATATTGGATGAATATCGAAGAGTCATTCACTCTGAGAGTAATTATTTTTATTACGATCAACGATTACCCTGCTCTCTTTGTATTGTTAGGCCAGTTTAAGGGAAAGGTTGGTTGTATAACATGCTTGGATGAAATCTTTTATGTGTCCCACAGTGCATCCAACAAGTTAGTGTACATGAGGCATGTTGACGGTGGATAACGTCAACTTTTATTAGAACTTTAAACATGAAAAGGCACATGAATACATACTAGTCTAGGGTTTTATCTAATAATTTTTATGAGTTTTGCATATTCTGTATTTTTCAGGGGAGTATTCTAGAAAAGTATAAAAGAGGGATTAAAGTGCGTAAAAGCCATAAAACTTAACGCCAACAAAAACCTCGCAATCAACTTCTAAAAGGATCGAGAGATACCATGATGAAGATGGGCCCGAAAACCCACACTTGGGCGCCGGGCGACGCCAGTGGGGGCGGCCGGCCCAACCTTGCTAGGGTCTGCCCCCATATTCCGGAGTCTTCCTCCACCGCCTATGAGGAGTCATCTCGGCCCTTGGTTAAGTTGGTTTAATCCCGTGGGCGCACGTTTATCCCACTAGGCTATAAATAAAGCGGCAGACCCGCCCTCCCTGGAGGCATCCCCTATTCCTGAGTTTCAGTTCAATATCTTCAATTAGGGTTAGATGTAGCAATTAGGAGAGACTAGTTCTTCTAGATCTAGTCTTGTTTAGAGAAGTAGAGAGATAGAGTAGAGGAGTAGAGTTCTGGAGGAGTTTCGGCCTGTCGGTGCTTCTCCATAGCTGTATTCTTCTGATTCTGGCTTCCCCTGGAGCTGCATTTTGAGGTACTTTTATAACCAACACTCTAATTCAAGTAAGCGCTTGTTCTTATTTGTTCTTCAGTTTACAACTCATATTGAGTGCTTTGATCTTGGTAATTACTTGATTGAAGTAGTATTTCGTAGTGTAGGCGTGGTGCCTACGCTAGAATTACTTGTGAATGCCCCTGATTAGCCGGATAGTGGTAGTTCGCGAAGGTGACTTTATAGCTTCGTTGATTCTTCTGTTGTCCACTTCCCGTTGATAGGATAGATAGACATATAGGTGCTTGATACGAGAGAACTCTAATTTCTGCTCTTATTTAGGTTACTACCCAGTTAGAACGGTATTATTCAAAGCTTACCGGTGGTTGGGACTAGATAGTCAATAGCTATTTCCTCTGTCTTGATATTATCTAGCCTAATTATTGGGTTAAGTCTAAAGCCTTTGTCATCATCACCTACTGTTCCTTGTGGATACGATATTTAACACCTCCTCGGGTAATATGCTATAACGGTATTGTATTTGTGCGCTTGTGGATAATCTTTTTTAATAGTGTGCACTTAATTTATACCAATAAGCATTTTTAGCGCCGTTGCCGGGGAACGGTTTGCTGATTTTAACTTAGTTTAGCTTAATCTTGTATTATTATCTTATGGATACTTTAAATTCCACGCCTATCTATCTTTATGGCATGCACAAAAGCTTCAGCCATCAAAATCAGAACCTATCATAACACTGGCTATGAGTCTGCGCCCATGTCTAATTAATATAATTTGGAATAAACCCTTCTTGGGACAAGGTAACTAAAACCCATACTTACGCCTACGAGAATTCGAGCAGACCTATGCATGCTTGCGCATTGCTGGCATGTCCGATAAGACTATTAGATGAAAGCTTTTTCCGTTCTCCTTGACAGGAAGAGCTAAACGTTGGTATAACCAAGCCGTAGGGAGTATGCGAGGTGATTAGAAAATATTATGCTCTAAATTTTATTTATATTTCTTTCCCATCCATAGAGTAGTTAACCTTCAGAAAGAGGTTCTAACTTTTAGGCAACTAGAACAAGAATCTCTTAGTACATCACGGGATCATTTTAATGAACTTGTTATATCTGGCCCTGACCTTGGTTTTCCAGACCCTGTGTTATTCAACATTTTTATTTGGGTCTTACCAAGAATTCTAGGGAATCCCTTGATTTATCCTCTGGAGGAGCCTTTCCTTATTTGCCTATAAGTAGAGCAAGGACTATGCTCGAAAAAAGTTGCTCTAGCCAATTCTGAGCTCCCCGATGAAGAAAAGGACTCATCACTCGAACTAAAAACAGAAGTTTTGGTAGCTAAAACACAATCACTTCATTCCCAAGATTTAGCTGTCAATCATAAACTATTGAAACCCCACTTTGATGATTTAGACTTTCAATTAGCTAAGATACTCATAAATCAATGCACATCAAATCTTCTTAGAAGAGCATCTTGAAAAAAGTGTCGTCAACTTTTTCCCCCTGAAAGACATTGGAAAGAATGCAACGATGGCTATCGAGTGATGCCATAGAAGGAGAGCCAAGCCACTTAGAAATTAATTCTATCTTCTCCCCTTCTATGCTCACAGTAAATGTTTCATCTGAACCCATCTCTAAACCCATCATTGACCCCAATAATCCTTTTTATGCTCTCTCTCCTAAGTCTCATAATGACCCTAGGAATCCACTAAGACATCCAAAGTGTGGAAGTCATGAAGATAATAGAAATGACCAAGAAGAGCAACGACAATAGCAGAATGCGTAGAACATACTAGAAATACATATGCTATTGTCAAAGAATGGATGGAAGAGGACGAAGCCTAACTTGGTCTAAATTCAAATAGTGAGCTTAAATCAATTTCTTTAATAACCATAACTCACACAAGTTTAGAGGAAGCTTTAGATGAGACCAACCTTGGAGACATCAATTCATGGGAAATTCTAGAAAATAAAACATCCAATAAATGTCATAGGCATGAAATAATAGAGACAAACTTGTTGCCTATAGACATCCATGAAGAAATACCTTGAAGTTTGAAAAGGGAGATCACATCGATGAGTATGGGAATTATTTCATTAACACTTCATCGAATCCATGCTCATATGAGAAATCTCCTAGATCAATTAGTCTCTCTAACATTACCACACACGAGATCTTCAATCCCCTCATTGTACCTGTTCATAAAGTCATTGAAAGGGTAGTTATAGATGCATATGTTTATCATAAATATTGTAGATCTCGTTATAATCTTGATAGGTGCATAAAGGCTAGTGTTCTAGAGGAAACCACCGCACGAACTCAATATACAATAATTAGAAGGTTTTCCAAGAATGACCTTGTATCCTAAAATAACCACTTTTAAAAAATAACATAGATTGTACCTTTTGCTATAATACTCTTGTAAATTGAGCATAGAATTATAATAATAAAAATATTCCTTTGGGTATTTTTGTCACTAACCATTTTAGGTTTGAAGTGAAAAATAACTAATGGCAGCGCCAGGTATGACCAACCTATCATAATGCAACATTATTTCATCCAAACTTAACATTGCTTTGCAAAATTCAAGCTTGGGGGAATGGCCTTATTTAGAAAATCCTATGTTGCTAATATTGGTTGTATCTACTTTTTAATCCATGTTCAATTATTCACCTTTTTGTCTCTAAATGAATAAATCTCTATAAGTGCTTCCATGTCACCTTTGTCCTTTCTGAAGTAAGATTTGGTTTGGAAGTACCGCAAATACTTCCATTGGTATTTAAATTGAGCGTGGTGCTCGGGTTAAAAACATCTTCCTTAGTTGAAACTAGACATAGAGTTTAGTTTGGTTATTGAATTAGAAATTGCTGTAGTAGACATTAGATATTTTGTGGACTAACCCCTGCAGGAAACTTTCAAAATTAACTTGGGAAAGTCATGAGATGAATTCGAATTAAAGATAAGGCAGGGCACATGACGGGCTTCAATAACTTTATAGAAGACACAGCTCATTCATCATGGATGGAAGAACTGTGAGTATTAATGATTTATTCACTTGATCTTCTACTTCAAGTTACTTTCCCTCAAGCCATATCTGTATGAAGCATGATCTATGCTAAAACAATATCAATACTATCTTTTCATTAGCATAGACAGAATAAAATAAAATACTAGACAAGTAACCTATGTTTAAAAGTTGTAAACTCCTTTAGATATGTGTTGTCCACTAATCTATTTCTGGCATAATAATGACTGGAGTGAAAAGAGTCAAAAGATCAAAGAAGCAAAAGATGGCAAAAGAATGAGTGCAACAGAGGAGACAAGATATTCATGAATAACTCAAGATGCAAGAGAAGGAAAGAACCACCAGTCATCTACCCTTCATCACTTAGTGCCATCACGCTCTAATAATGAAGGTAATATTTTTAAGGTAAGTGGTCACTTTGCTCTTCTCTTGATCTTGGTGTGCACATAAATAAAAACATAAATATGTTAGAGTTACAGTTTTTAATTGATTAAACTAATTAACTTAACATGCTTTGTTCTTTAAGATTGTTTGTGGCACCATTTTCTTAATCCTAGTCTTAATCAAACGAGTTAAAATATTGTATTCTATTGGTTAAGCAATTTTATTCTTTTTCTGTCATGTGAAAATTTATACAGAGATAGATAATTCTTCCATTGGTTAAGCAATTTTATTCTTTTCTGCCATGTGAAATTAAATGCAATATTAAATGCTTAATCTTTTGATCTTACCACTCATGTCATAAGTAAACAAATCATGTAACACCAACTTTGTCTTGTTTAATGTGTCTAAGGATAGAGAAAAATAAATAAAGGGATAGATTTGGTTCTGTTGGTATTTGTCTACCAGCAGAGCCCATGCACTTGATCTCTACCTTGGTTTTGCAAGCAGGACACACTTCGAGCAAAAAATTATTAATTTTTAAAAATTCTACAAGTGAAAGTTCTGTGAACATGCACAATGAGCAAGATACTGCCAGCTTCCACTATTGATGCTCTAATTCAACCTGTTGGCCAAGCAAATAACAAGTGGCATAGCCATCCCAAGAGGTGCAACCATCAAGATCTCCATCTTTAAGACGAAGAGATACACAAGAATAGAAGAAAAAAGTCCCGTCGGTAGACTTTAAATTCCGCACTCTTGTCATAAGGTAATATGGTAGTTATCTAATTAATTAATATTTCTATCTACATTAGTAATTTCACTTTAGCATATTCATCTTTATGCATATTAAAAAGAAAATAAAAATTTTATTGCCTTATTTACTGCATCATATTAAAGCCCCATGTGAATAAACTTATGGTAAACCCATAGAATATTTACTGTGGTGGCATAAAAAAATGATAGTAGAATCTGCATTTACTTTCTTGTAGTATAAAATCCTAAGCCCCATGAGAATAAATATTCTTCGTGGTGGCAAAAAAAATAAAATATCATGCATACATATTTGATTGCTGCATAAGAAAATTAGAAAATCCTAAAAAGAATCATGCTAAAACTTGTCAATTTGAAATTAACTCATAAGAATAACCAATTACTTATTGGCTGATCGCTAACCTCTTATTAAATTCGAGCCTCAAGTTTTGGTTTTTTGTTGGAGTATAATTATACAGATAACATTATGACTAAGGAGTGAGTCTATCGAGTGGAGCCCACTAGGACTGTTGCTGACAAGCTTGCTCTAAAGATCATCAACACTAAGCATTGCAAACATCTAGCTTGGAGGAGGAGCATCCCCTAATTTTTAGGTAACTATACCTAGGCGATTATTGAGTCTATTTAATATAGTTATAAAATACTAAAAAAATATGTGAGCACATGAATGTTCACAATAGTATCATAGGAAAATCTAAAATACTAAAAATATATGGGCACATGAATGTCCATGTATTTAGAGTCTTGTGAGTCCAATAGAAATAAAAAGATAAATAACAAATTAAAACCAAACAAATATACTTAGCTATTTACTAAGGTGTGATCATAGAGTGTGTCTACAGTCAGTCTAGTTTAGAGTCAACTAAAAACTAGAGATCATTAAAATTTTGTCTTGGAGATGATGAATAGTTGCTCTGTCGTAATTCCTTTCAAGTGTCTAGTTTTTAACCATGAATTCTCCTATGTTTTAGACATGACTATTTTGATATAAGAATTTACTCTGAACCTGAAATTTGTGAAGGTATATACTTGAGCTGAGTCTAGGTGATTGATTGATATGATACATAAAGACCTGAGCTACTATTTATCTTATTCCCTAGCAATACTAAATTCTAGAAATTTATTTTGAAAAACCTAAAATCTTACATGATGAGCTCTTGTATGATAAAGTTTAAATTCCTACCAAAGCCATATATGATTTATTTAGAGTTAGAAAAACCTTTGCGCATTCATGCCTTTTTTTGCTTTACATTGAATTTAGTCAACCTTTGTTGTATACCTTATGACAGCCTTGTCATGCTTTTAAAATCAAGATCACTTACACACTCCACCCACATATGCATTACTCGTACTCTGGGATGTAAGTGCAATTATTTTTCACTTTCATCTAGATCCACCTTAAAAATATTTTTCTCCTACACTGAGAGTAAACACCCAAAAATATACCCTATAGGACAGCCCCCATTTAATTGCTCTAAGTTCTTATCATTATCTCTCTAATTATTTATATTCAAAGGATGCATGTGGCTATGCAAAAGTATTGAAAAAAGAAAAAGGGGAGTAAAAGATGGACAAGTGTCCCAGCAATTAAAATAATGGGTACATAGATGTCCGCCTTCCAGATTAAAAAAAAGAGAAGAAGAAGAAGAAAAAGAGAGTAAAGATAGCCCATGTTTTCCCGCGAAAAGTTCTAAGTTTTAAAGGGGGGAGTTATTTTCAAAGAGCAAAAGTAGAATTAGGATTAGCCACCATATATACACCTATCCACTATATTCCATACACATGCACATCTGATTTGATTGTATACCTCGATTCTCTGAGATCCATTGTTTGACTTTACAACATATGAATTGCAAGTATGTTCATCCTTGTTATAGCCACTCCTATAAGCTCCACTATGATCCTTAGTTGTGCGACGGCATAACATCATTAATGCCTCAGTGAGATCCATAAATACTACATATATTAAAAGACTTGAGGGTGTCATACAATTAACCTCTAAGTTTTATTTTGAAAACTTACAAAACTTTGGAATATTGGTACTGTGAAGAATTTGAGACATGGTGCTTGACTTGATTGTTCTGTTTTTGATTGCTCAAGACTTATGCATAAGCTGTAAAGCCCCATGGTTAAAGGTAAAATGGGTAAGTTTAGAGGTTAGAGCAGTTATTGTCTAATCCAGAGGAGAATTTCTGTTTGAAAGCAAGTGTACTTAAAGGGAATAAAAGCATTGCAAAGAACTCCTGATCTAAATATATTAATAATTAGGCTTAGGTTGTTTGCCAAGGGACTGACAAAATGTAAGCTTGGGGGAGTTGTTGACGGTGGATAACGTCAACTTTTATTAGAACTTTAGACATGAAAAGGCACATGAATACACACTAGTCTAGGGTTTTATCTAACAATTTTCACGAGTTTTGCATATTCTATATTTTCCAGAGTATTCCAGAAAAGCGTAAAAGAGGGATTAACGTGCGTAAAAAGCCATGAAACTTAACGCCGACAGAAAACCCTCGTAATCAACTTCTAA